>PVKE010003524.1:0-71579 GCA_004027555.1 Craseonycteris thonglongyai
AATAAAAAAAAAAAAAAGGCTCCCCTGAAAATAGAGGAAGATGAGTGGGAGGAGGGGTGATGATTTAGCAACTAGGATAAATAAAACTTTGAAAAGCATAAAGGCCTGAAAAGTGCTTATGAAATAGTAAGAAAAAAAAAAAAAGACAATGATATAGGCAAGGGAAGCAGGGAAAATGGAATTAGGTTTGAGAATACCTGTGAACTACCTGTTTCTCTATAACTCATCCAGTGAATTCCTTTGGTGGTGCTATTTAGAACCTGGGATGCTGAATCTAATTTGGACTTTAGATACTGTTTGAGGCCAAGGAAACTGTGGGCTGGGCTAGGTAGGGAGAATTCAAAGAGGTGAGCTTTCAAACCCACAAGTATGTAGCAACAAAAAAAGAGGGAGAGAGCTTTGGGTCTTAGGGAGTCAATAAGCAGGCAAGAAGGAATTCAGTGGGGTTTAGATCACAGAATGTCAGTTATCAATGTTCTTCACCATCACCACCCCCACTTTTTTTAAACCTCAAATGCAGATAATTACACTGATACACTCAATCATCCATTTCTTCCTTGGCTCACAATTTCCATTAAGCTGGACACAGCCTCACTCTTTCTCTTTTTCCCTTTTTGAATGTATAAGACTGTTTACTGAAGTATTGTTTATAGCAACTGGAAACATTGTGAATGAGCACCAATAAAGGAGTTATTTATTTCAAATTTGTTATTAACATTGTAAACAAAATGAAGGATCTCTCTTTGTATTCTTTGGGGGAGGGAAGGGTTCTCTCTTTGTTTGAGTCACTCCTCTTTAGCCTCCATTCCCTGTCTCATTTCCCTACCATTCTGAGATCATCCATGTATATATGTACATCAATGGATAAAATATAATTTTTTATGTTGTTGAATTATATTTTCCTTAATGGTTTGTTCTTTCCATATTTTAAGGATATTTTCCCCTATGTCAGGATCATCAAGAAAAATTTTAACATATCTCTTTTAAAGACACATGGTGGTTACATTGCCATCTGTGACATGCATAGCTGTGCAGTAGATTATACATATGCCTCAGTGGAAAAATGGAACATTACTCATTTCTCTCCCTATCAGGAATTCTAGTAGGTGAGAATAACATAATAAGAACCATCTTGAAACTACTTCTATTTCTTAAATTATAAATAAGTGTCTGGATTTTAATTGTCACAAGTAACAGATTACTTGTGACACATTTTACAACTGTGGAGTTATGTCTTTGGGGAATCTATAGCGGGCACTTGCAATTTCTATCAAAATTGTAAGTGCACGTACCCCTGTGGCTCAGATCTCCCATTTCTGAGAATTTAGACTACTGTTTTATCTGCACATGTCTACACATGTATGCTGCATTATTTGTAAATGAAACACATTTTTTTTGCTGCAAAATATTTTGAAGAACCCAAATGTGCTTCATAGGGGACTGATTAAGCAAATTATAGTACATTTGCACAATACTATGCTGCAGTAAACTAAAATAAGATAATGAGGAGATTATTTTTATACTATTGTACAAAATGTATTATAGGGTATCCAAAATGTGTTGTTTAGTGAAAAAAGTAATATGGAGAACTACATGTATAAATGCTTCCTTTTTTATAAAAGGCTCAAAATATGTTTGAATTTGTAGTCAAATTTGATTTTATATGCATAAAGCTATCCTAAAAGGATTCATAAGAAAGTAAGAGTAGTGGTTACTAATGGAAACAGGACCAATGAGGAACAAGAATTTTAGGGAGACTTTATATTGTATACCTTTTATGTAGTTTCTGGCATTTGAACTCTGTGACAGCATTAACTATTTAAAATTAAATTATAAGAAGTTTGGGGAGTGAAGTGGAGTACCAACAGATTTAGAGACTGTTTATTTAATCAACTACTTTATAACCTCCATTCCCTTATCCCTGAGGCTAAACTCCTCCTCCTTTCCTTTTATCTCTGGGCTGGCATGAATTTTAACCCATAAGAAACATGTATTAAGTATGCTTAAATTACAGGGAACAGTGCTAGGGAATGGGCCTCCCAAGGTGCAAAGGGGACAGGATATAATCTGGGATAGAACATAATCTCTGCCCTTGAAATGGCCCATGTGGATTTCATCATTCTTTTTAGTGGCTAGGAGAAGAATAAAAAATGTTCTCCTCTCTTCTATTCACCCTCCCTCGTTATAATCTTGCAAAATGCTGAAAATATATTAGAATTCCCACTTAATTCTCCTCTCCTTCATTTGTAGAGTACTAAGGTTTGGGGAGCTCAGGAACTTTCTACCAGGCCCAGACTGGAAGACCTCAGGCTAGAGGGCCCCCTTGGGCCCCTGGTGCCTTGTGGGGGTTCTTGGAAGTCTCAGATGCTGCTGTGACTGTGGTTTCCGGTTTTTTGAGTTCTCATACTCAGCTTGATGCTGCAGATCTCATACTCCAGTTGCTGGTTTGGAAACTGACATGCTGAAGCTTGGTGATCCTCTGAGTCCTTGGGGTCTGTGGGCCATAGCTAAAACATTTGCTTTTCTGTTTTAGTTTTCCTCCTTTCCTTTTACTCATTGTAAATGCCTTGGGGGTTACATAAGGACAGAGTATAAAGGTTTTCTGGGTAGAAGCTGAAGAAGATCACTTTTCTAATTGAATACAAGTATCCTATCTCATGTTAGTTAAGTCCTTAGTTCTCCTTTTCTTTAGCTAGGGGCATCTTGAATGCTCTGGATGACAAACCTAGCAAGAAAGCAATCAGAAAATCTTTTGCACAGAATTTTGCAGCTTACCTTTTTTCACATGTTGTTTAAATTAAATGTGACAATTCTGTGAGTGAGGGTAGATATCCCCTTTTAGAGTTGAAGAAAAGTGATGCTTAGTGAGGGAAAGGACTCTGCTACTGTATACCTTGTATGTATGCAGGGTTTCATTGTGGAGCTATCTTTTTATGGGCTGGGACCACAGTTCTGAAATTGTTAGATATTTAGCAAGAGAGATTCTGCTCTCTGGAGTTAAGGCTGCTATACATTACTCTTGCACTTATTCACTCAATCGCAACTATTAGTTGAATGCCTGTATAAAGAAAGGCTCTACCTAAGAAAGAATTGTGATAATAGAGACCAACTATGAGTGGGATGCTCGGGAGAATCTTAAGGCAGAAAGGTGGATGCTCTAAGGAGGCAGTGGTAAGACCTGGGCTTCAGCCCAGAACTTTGCAAACTGGAGTTCTGTGGCTAGCAGTCAGTGAATGTCCAGTTTAGGAGAAGCTAGCAAGCCAAGTTTCTGCATCCCTCCCACCCCCACTTAAATCAGAAAGAACTTAACTCCCAAGATACTTTATTCATATCTGTATCAAGTTATTTTTGCCTGACCAGTATCCTTTCTCTTCTGTCTTCCCATGACGGCGTGTGTGTGTGTGTGTGTGTGTGTGTGTGTTTTTTAAACAGGTTGTGAGATCTTTGAGAGCAGGGCCTAAATCTCATTCTGCTCTGTTTTTTTTGGTGCTCAGCTCAACCCTAGGTCTCCATACATGCAGGTTGAATAAATGAAGAAACATGTTATATTTTTATGGGGCTATGGAGTCTGGGATTCTTGGTATTACTGAGGTTGTGAAGAAAAAATTCTGTATATGCTACAATAGCTACTAACATCTGAGCAACTTCAGGTTAATAAACGTAAATTGAGAGGATCCTGCAAAGGTCCTTTCTTTCTGTATTTGAGCACGTATCTGCGTTCATATAGATGGTTCTGATGTCCAAATTCCTGATATATATATTTTTTAAAGATTTATTTATTTTTATTGTTTTTGACAGCGAGAGAGAGAGAGAAAGAGAGAGAGAGAGATACAGAGATAGAGACAGAGAGAAGGGGGAGGGCCCAGAACAGTCTCCATAGTTGCACATCATCGATTTTTCCACATAGTTTCATTCCACAGGTGGGTGTGGGGCTGAACAGGGCAGGAACTGGCTTGGGGTCTCACCCAAGTGAGAACTGAACTGGGGGTACTCCCCAGTTCAGCATATGGGTCTGCATGAGCCGGGGCTGGGATTTGATCCCTGGTCCCCAGGGCTACAAAGTGAGTGCTTAACCCACTGAGCCATCCCGGCTTTCCCATATTTTTTAAAATATGGAATGCTTTAATAATTTGAATGTTATCCTTGAACAGGGGCCACATTTATCTTCTCTGTATATTACAATTTTTGTATATTTGCAGCTGAAGTGGGCACAGCTGAAGCTTTTGAACTGGGTTTCCCAGAACCTTTTCCTAAGCAGTGCCCTCTGTCTTACTTTAACTGAAGTAATGCCTTCTTCAGTCTGTCTCCAGCCCTCATATGAAAACACCTCTTCTATGGGCTTAGGTCATAAAGAAGAATCTACCAACTGTTTTCAATATCATTCTCTTTCCTTTCTTTCCTTCCACAGATACACATTATACAGTTATTATTTGTTAGGTTCTGACAATTCAGTAGGTACAAGGTAGTCCCTAACTCAAATTCAGGAACTAGACAAAAACAACCAAGAGAATAGACATGAAATGATAGCAAACTGTAAGTGCTCTTAATATTGAAGTGATAGAGAGTAATTGCCATGGGGGAGGCATGTGATTGAGGGAAGTACTTCTAGATAATGTAGTCAAAGAGAATCTCATTGAAGAGATGACAAACTGAGAACTGCATGATGAAGAGTCAAGCTTTGTAAAAAAGGAACGGCAATGGCCCAGCAGCTGGAGTGAGCTCAGAAAGTAATAGCAACGAACAGAAAGTTAGGGTGGCTAGAGGATGAACAAGAGTAGAGGATGCAAATGGAGAGATTAGTTGGTTGTTTTAAGGACAGCAGTATGATTAGATTTACATTTTAGCACGTGCAGTCTGGCTGCTCTGTTGTCTTTCCAATGTAATATGAAGTTGTTATTGCCCTGGTAAATTATAAATGTTTAGCATTTCTCTTTGGGACTTCCCAAATCCCATGGAGAAAACATTTCAGAACTTTCTGGGGTGGCTTGCAACTCTGATCTTGGGTCCCAGGAGGCTAAATACAGTTCTTCACACCAGCAATTGGAATCCTTTTCTAGCAGTTAATGAGGCAAAGTGGAGGAGGGATTAGTACAAAGGCCCTGAGTAAGGAAGGAACATACCGGTAGCTCCTCTGAGGACTTCAAAGAGGCAGAGAACTGGGGAAACTGGATGTTACAATGTGAAAGAGGCAGATTAGGTCCAGACTTTTAAGAACCTAGTAGATAGGTTTACAGTGAAGATTTAGATCTTAATCCGAAGAACAGTGGAGAAAAAGGTTTTGAGCAGGGGATGTCTGTGATTATTTTTGCGTTTAAAAAAAAAAAATGTTTTTCTTTTCTTTTATCTTATTCTTATATTTTTGCGTTTTGAAATACTCCCGCTGTCTGGGTGTGAATGGATTGAAAGGGGAAAGAGTAATGAGTTGGAGGGGACCACCATCATTTAGGAGAGAGGTGATGGTGGCCTAGACCGGGCCTTTAGGCAGTGGGTTGGAGGAAAATAGGTGGGAGGCTAAGAGATGCATTTGGGAGACAAAATGAACAGGTGATGGATAGTGTCCAGTCCCGGGCTTCGTGTGATTTCGGTGATTATGGGTGAGTGGGGACTTGGAGCTTGGGATCACGGAGCAGGCCTGGTTCCCGCGCGTCAGGGCAGTAGGCGTGGCCCGCCCGAGCCGTCGCCACGGCTACTGGGGAGGGCGGGGCCGAGGGCGGGGCAGCTGGGGGAGCTGCGTCATTTGGTGGTGGCGATGGTGCGTGTGTGTGGGGGGCGGGGGATACGCTGGGCGCGTCCCCGGGGTCACGTGGTGCACAGCACGCAGAGTCCTTCTGTCGGTTGGTCTTGGAGCGGCGCAGCCGGAGCGGGGCTGTGAGGTGAGCTCGCGGTGAGGCGCGGCGAGGCGAAGCTGGCTGACCGAAGCCGGGGCGGGGCGGGCCCGCGCCAAGCGCGCGCCGTGCGGGCGGGGACGGTGACAGACGCCACCTCTGCTCCGGTCCCCTGCCGCTCCCGCTTAGCCGGTCTCGCCCAGCCCGGAGGGAGGCCCGGGGGCCGCTGCTGAGAGCGTGGCGGGCGTGCGAGTGGCACCCAATCCCTAGGGGTGTTCGCGGGAGTGACGGCGGCCGGGGCCAATGAACGCCGCCCGAGGGGGCTGGGCCGTGGGGTGCGGGCCCGGGGCGCGGAGCGGGCTGTGTTGGTGGTGGGGGTTAAACGCTAGGGCCAGAACCTGAGCTGTGTGGTCCCCGAGAGAGCTCCATACCACCCCTTGCTGTTGTCTTGAGCTTTGGAAACGCGTTTTTTAAAAATTCTGTCTTATCCTATCCCGGGCAGCACACCTTTTAAGCCCCTGACTATGGCAGTGCCCCCTTTCTCTAGTTTTGAAAATATGGTTGATGCACCTCTTCTTTTAAGCTCCATCCTGATTTTCAAAGTCTCCCAAACTGAGGATGTACCTCCTTCCCTAGACACCCCCCTCCCCCAAGCCAGGAGGACACTTCCTTTTTCTATCCTTCAATCTGAGCAAGCACTCCCTTTCAAATTTGGAGGTTTGCCCCAGTAACGAGTGCCTCAAATCTTCAGTCCAGTATCCAAAGTTTTGGGGTACTTATATTTCCACAGTTCCAAGGAAGAATCCCATTTCCAGGTCCCAAGTCTGGAAACATGCTTTCCAGAATTTCTTAAATTTAGGGGACACTTCCTTCCCCAACTCTTCAAATCTGTGGTGCACCTCATTTCCAGAGACTACCGAAAATAAAATTCAAATCCTGAAGTTTAAGGATACATATTTGCAATTACACAAATAAAGGCATTTGCTGCTTTTTCCAGTCACTATTCTTCAGTTTGCATCCTTTTTCATGAGTTCCCCAAATCTACCTTATTTCCTAGGGGAGACTTCATGTCTGAGACTGAATTTACACCCCCAAATGTACAGAATACGCCCCTTTTGGTTACACAGTTCTCAGGATGCAGCCACCTTCCTGATGCTTCTTAAATCTGGTAGGGCACACCTTTATTTCTGAATCATTCCCAGACCATGATCCGTGGTTCTTGAGCTTTTCTGTCATCCAAGACATTTTCTGCCCTCATTTTCCTTCCCTTTTTGGAACCCCATTTCCATTTAGATGCTCTCCCTGTCTGGTGTGCACTCATTTCCTCTTTGATGAATGCTTATCTTTTTCTACTTCCATGACCTTTTACGTTTGTGTGTTATGTTTGTATGCATACATGTATGTGTGTGTGTATGTGTGTATATATTTATTTATTTAGAGTGTACTTATTATAGTCACACCTCCTGAATTCCCCTCCCCTAAGGGAGGATCCTTTTTTTTTTTTTAAAGATTTATTTTATTGTTTTTGACAGAGAGAGGCAGAAACAGAGAGAGTGACAGACAGAAGGGTAGGGGGCGCCTAGAGCAGTCTCCATAGTTGTATGTTATCAGTTTTTAACATGGTTTCATTCCACACAGGTAGGCAGGTGCTGCGCAGGGTGGGAACTGGGTGGGGGGCCTCCCACATGGGAAGCACACCTCAGTTCAACATATGGGTCCGCACTGCGGGGCCGGGATTCAACCCTCAGTCCCCGGGGCTGATGAGTGAACACTTAACCTGCTGAGCCATCTTGGCTTCCTTGGATCCTCCTCTTCAAGGGGTGCCTGCATTTTTTTTTTTTTTCTTTTCTTTTCCTATGTCTACCTTATCTTTTACCTTTCTGCTAACTGGAACTCTTCTTTTGGCTTGCCTTATCCCCAGGCATTTTTCTGGTTTCTAACTGTCATTGGACACTACTTTGCTTACTGCTTACTGGTAACTGTAGAGATTTTTTCTTCTCCTGGCAACCGTGGCCTCAAGTACAGGATTGCCTGATGCCCCAGGTGCTGGATTTAAACTGGAAAGGAGTCCCCCTCTCATTTCTTTGGTTATTCATTGAACTCTTAATTCTCCTGGTGATTTGATTTCTATAACATTATGCTTAGATAAGTACTGTTCTCTCCTTTGCTTTATTTCCCTCAAGAGATTCTTCTGGTCTTTGTTTAAGCTCATAAGCATCCTCTCTACATCGGCTATCTTTTTTCCTTTTATCAAGAAAAGAGGTCTTTAGGAGGAATCTCTTAGTCACTCTTTTGGTTCTTGTCCATGGTGTGCAGGTGGGGGATGAATACTTATCTCTCCTTATCATCCTCTCACATACCTGCCAAACCTTGCTCCCAATCCCCACCTTAAAATCTACAAATATCTGGGCCCTCTTTTCTCTTTAAGAGCATCTCATTAGAATCTTTTGTATTTCCCTTTGCCTTCCCAGATCTTCCTTGGCTTCTCAGCCTGAACCCCAAACCAGATTAATCTCTCCACATCTGGAATCCCAAGTGCTTATGGGTTAATGATACCTCTGACTTTCCCCCTTTTGGGGACTTAGTTGAGTGTGCAGCTGTATGAGGCCACAGTGGGGGCAAGAGTTTGGGCCTGAGAAGCTATACTGGCAGGAGGATACTGCATTTTTAGGACCATAATCATTCTGAATGTCACTTGGAGACTGAATGTTTTCCAAGCACTTGCTTCTTAGGGGTGCTGGAGGATTTAATGATACTCTCAGGAACCTGTAGGGATTAATGAGGCTTGTGTTCTGAATTCAGTGTTGGAACTTGAATAAAATTAACCATTATTGTATTTTTAGAATAAAGCTGTTTTATATTTCATGTTCAAGAAAGCCCTAGAGCTAAATTGTGTTACTTCACAAAGTGAAATAGATCCCATATTTAGATCATTTGGTTGTAAGTACCAAATTCATTAAAAATATTGGAGGTCTGTCTGAGCAGTACCACATAAAATATGGTATACAGGAAGTGAACAGATACTTTGCTTCTTTGCCTGTTTGGTACTTTATCTTCTTACTGCTATGTAGTGCACTGTTCAAGTATTCTACACCATTACTTCTCAAACTTGAATGTGCATATAAATCCCTGAGGGGGGGTCTTGCTAAAATGCTGACTCTGACCCAGTAGGTTTAGGGTGGGGCCTGAGTATCTGTATTTGTAATTTCCAGGTGATGCTAATGTTATTAAACTATACCAAGCTTGTCCAACCTGCAACCCGCATGTGGCCCAGGATGGCTGTGAATGCGGCCCAACACAAATTCGTAAACTTTCTTAAAACATCAGTTGTTAGTGTTGGTGTGTTTTATGTGTGGCCCAAGACAATTCTTTCAATGTGGCCCAGGGAAGCCAAAAGATTGGACATCCCTGAACTACACTTTAAGTAGCGGGACTGGGGGAGATCCCAGTGGGTCCGCAAGGGCCGGGGCCGGGATTTGATCCTCGGTCTCCGGTGCTGCAAAGTGAGCGCTTAACCCACTGAGCCATCCCGGCTTCCCCCCTAATTTTTTTTTTAAGATTTATTTTATTGTTTTTGACAGAGGCAGAGAGAGAGAGAGACAGAGAGAAGGGGAAGGGCCCAGAGCAGTGTCCATAGTTGTACGGTATGTCATCTGTTTTTCAACGTGGTTTCATTCCACACAGGTGGGTGGGGGCCGAGCAGGGTGGGAACTGGGCTGGGGGTCTCCTGCATGGGAAGCACACCCCAGTTCAGCATGTAGGTTTGCATGGGCTGGGGTGGGGATTAGATCCTGGGTCCCAAGAGCTGCAAAGTGAGCACTTAACCTGCTGAGCCATCCTGGCTTCCCCAGTTGTCAAATTTAAATGCTTAACTATTACCTGTTTACATGTGAATATAATTCTTGACATAAAATCATTCTAGTAAATACTTCATATCTGATATAATAATCAGCCAGCTTGTCTCACTGTTTCCTCACCTGTCATCCTACCTACCATGCATGGGTAAGGAGTCTATGATACCATAAGACAGCAGGGTCACAGGTATTAGAGTTTCCAAGGAGTCCTTACTTTTCTAGGTTCTGGAAGTAGGCTTGGGAAAGGCAGGTGCCTGAACCTTGAGTGCAAGCTGCTGGCTTATCTCTGTATGGGAGCTTCACAAAGGTATTTGAATGCTGGTGGCAAGACGACCTTCTTTGATGGGGGATCATACCTTAGGATGCTCTCTTTTCTTTTATACTCACATCTCTATAATCTATTTCTAAGTCATAGTGGGTTTTTCCTTTCTAAATGTCTTAGGTAATCTGTACCTATTTCCCTGGCTGTCACCTGTTATGGCCTTTTTCCAGCATGATCCAATTCTGGGACCTAATCAGGACAAACCTGAATAACTAGACTGTTTTGTGCCCTGGTCCTCCCCCCTCTCCCATCCCTCACATGAATGTCAGATCCTCTTCAGTAACAGATTTAATCTGGATTTGGCTCTAATCCCATGTCTTCCACTCACTGTGAGACCTCAGGCAAGTCACTTAATACTAGTAGACGTCATTCTCCCCATTTGTAAAGTGAGGGACTGATTATCTCCAAGGTCTACCCTGCTCTGAGTCTTTGTCAGTACCTTGCTTAGAAACCCAATGTCCAGGAGTTTGTTGTAGCGGATCTGATTTCCTTCACGTGCTCTGTTGGGCATGCTGCCAATTTTTCTCTTGTCGGAGTCACTTCTGCCACTGCCTCTCTTCTAGCTGAGGCAGCCAGCTTGTTGTACTCACACCCTACTTTAACATTTTTCTGCCTCCATGTCCTCTGCCAGTTCCATGCTATATTTCATTCAAAACTGCCTAATCTTCTCAAAGAAGTCTTTGAATTCTCCATTCAATGTTAGCTGCTACTCTGAATCACTAAGAGGGTGTCTGTATTTTCATACAACATGTTTATTTGTTCTTTTATTTGATGTATATTTAAAAAATGTTTTCCCCATCTACCCATCCAGGCTTTCTTTTTTGCTTTGAATTACCAGGGTAGGTAGAATGAAATTTAAAAGTGAAGCAGGTAGCTTTCCTTTGGCTGGAGTTGGGGAAAGTGAGATGTAATGCTTTTAGCCCTCTTTTCCCAAGGTCTCCCAAAATCTGTGGGGAATCAGCTACTTGATACTTCTTCCTGGATTTTAAAGGTGCTTAAACTCCCTATCCGAAATTTAAAAGTACATCCTAAGTACAAACACCATTTAAAAATTACTTCCAAGTGCTCTCCCTCCTAGGAATATATACTCAGCCACAAAACCCCAGATGAAAAATTGCTAAGGACAATGATAAAAAGTCCAGGTTTTAAATAACTTCATCAGTTAGTAAAATTAACAGTTTTTTTGAGAACACCTGATTAGTCTTAAAGGCAGTTGCTGGCACTGCCTGAAAATCAGGACTCAAAGGTATACGTGTATATAACCTCCAACCTCCCTTCCTCATCTTTCTAAGAAGAAATAGTGGAGAAGTTTATATTTTCTTTTTTTTTTAATTTATTTATTTTATTGGTTGAGAGAAGGTGAGAGAGAGAGAGAGAGAGAGACAGAGAGAGAGATGGGGGGAGGACCCAGAGCAGTCTCCATAACCTAAGGTGACCAGATTTTAACATTGGTAAAGCGGGACACCATTGACCGGGGTGGGGGTTGGGGTGGGGGTGGGGTTCTTGATTAAAAATTTGGTCTATCTCCTGCAGTTCCCTAGCTTGTTGTGCATTCTTTCCAAAAATTGGGACTTTTTTAAAACACTGGGACACGGGACAAATTGTTAAAAGCTGGGACTGTCCCGCCAAAAGCGGGACGTCTGGTCACCTTACCATAACCATGCATCACTAATTGTGACATAGTTTCATTCCACACAGGTGGATGTGGGTACATGAGGGGTGGGAACTAAACTGGGACCTCCCATGTGGCATCTTTACTGCTATGCCATCACGGCAGCTACCAGTTGTGCCGTAGTTCAGCATATGGGTTTTCACCCAGGATTCAATCCCTGGACCTCGTGGTTGCAAGGCAAGCACTCAATCTGTTGAGCTATCCCAGCATCCTCTACATTTTGTTGGTAGACATTCTTTAAGCCAAAATGGGTACTGAGAACTTCCTTGGTTAGGTTGTAAACTTGGAAAGAAAGCTACTGGTAAAGGTTTTTGTTCATCTCTCTCAGTAGCTGCCCTTTCAGATTGTTGACTGACTAACCTTGGGTTAACCTGTTGAAAATTGAAACCCTGATTTGTAATGATGCTGTGACAACTTTGCTAGATCTTGTGCTAGGCATCCAGCTGTATTTTGCTTTCTTTGTGCAAATAATGGAAGCAATGAGCTTGCAGAAGTCACAAAATTTTAGGAGCCTGGTATGAGTCATCAAGCGTAGATGGTGCAATTGTATGAAAGGGAGGTGGTGCCTCAGTCAGTGGACTATGGAGAAGTGGGGAGTGGAGGGGCCTGGGGAAGTATTTAAAGATTTATTTATTTATTTATATTGTTTTTTGACAAGAGAGAGAGAGAGAGAGAGAGATACAGAGACAGAGAGAAGGGGGAGGGCCCAGAACAGTCTCCATAGTTGCACACCATTGGTTTTTCCACATAGTTTCATTCCATAGGTGGGTGCGGGGCTTCAGAGGGCAGGAACTGGGCTGGGTCTCACCCCGATGAGAACTGAACTGGGAGCACTCCCCAGTTCAGCATATGGGTCCACATGGCTGGGGCCAGGACCCGATCCTCGATCCCCAGGGCTGCAAAGTGAGGGCTCAACCCACTGAGCCATCCGGCTTTGGGAAAGTATTTAAAAGGATGGTTTTAGTCATGAGAGTATCCCCTGTCAGGAACATAATCCTAGGATTTAAAAGTCTGAGTCCTAGATGTCTTAGGTGACTATTTAGGCTCTTATTGTCCCAGTAAAGACCATATTTTCAATAGTTCTCTTTTCTGTGTGGAAAAGGTACATGGCTAGGTGGATTGACATGCCTTCCTTGCTTCTCTACAGATGTGGGATTTCTAGGCCTGGAAATGAGGGCATTTTATAATCATAACTATAGCAAGCAATTTTTGGAGTACTCTATTAGGTCTTTACAATTTATCTATTATCCTCATCTAATAGATGAGAAACTGAGATTAAGTAACTAGTCCAAGGTCATTTGGCTAATAGGGTCCAGGTTTCTTCTTCTTTTTTTTTAAAGCTTTATTTATTTATTTTTTATTGTTTTTGACAGAGACAGAGAGAAGGGGGAGGGCCCAGAGCAGTCTCCATAGTTTTACGTCATCAGTTTTCAACAGTTTCATTCCACACAGGTGAATGGTGGCCTCCCGCATGGGAGGCATGCTCCAGTGAGCTGGGGGCTGAACTGGGGGCCTCCCATGAGGAAAGTTTGCCCCTGTGAGAACTGAACTGGGGCCACACCCCAGTTCAGCATATGGGTCTGAACTGGCAGGGGCCGAGATTCTATTGTTGGACCCTGGGGCTGCAAAAGGAATGCTTAACCCGCTGAGCCATCCTGGCATCGCCTAGTCCACATTTCTTTTTTTTTTAACTGAACTGGAGGCCTCACCGCATTAGGGAAGCACTCCCCAGTTCAGCATGTGGGTCCGCCTGGGCCAGAGCCGGGATTCGATCCTTGGTCCTCGGAGCTTCAAAGCGAGCGCTTAACCCGCTGAGCCATCCCGGCTTTCCCCACGTTTCATTTTTTTTAAAGGTTTATTTTATGTTTTTGACAGAGACAGAGACAGACAGAGAGAAGAGGGAGGGCCCAGAGCAGTCTCCATAGTTGTACTCATCAGTTTTCAACATGGTTTCATTCCACACAGGTGGGCGGGGGCCGTGCAGGGCAGGAACTGGGCTGGGGGTCTCCCGCATGGGAGGCATGCCCCCTCGAGCCAGGGGCCGATCTGGGGAGGGGGGAGGGGGCAAGAACTGAACCTGGGGCCTCCTGCATGGGAAGCACACCCCAGTTCAACATATGGGTCCGCATGGGCTGGGGCAGGGATTGGATCCTTGCTCCCAGGGGCTACAAAGCGAGCATTTAACTCTGGCTTCCCCAGTCCATGTTTCTTTATCTGCAGTCCTGGTGCTCTTACATCTTCCTTTCTACAGCTACCTTACCCGCCCCCCCCTCCCAGTTTAGAGTAAGTCACTTTAATCACAATGTTAAACAAGTGGAAGCCTGGAACCCAGGACTGAGGCACTGCCGAGAGAAAGGGTAGCCTTGCTTCCTCACCCCAGATTTTATTCCTGACTATGCAGACATCCCTTAGTTGTAGAAGCTCAACTTTCCCAGCTCAGGCTACCTTTCTCCTTTTCTTGAGTCACTAGGGAATGGACAGTATGGGCGCTGCTTGATTGTCCCTTTGTCCCAGGGAGTGGTGAATGCTCTCCAGTGTGCTTTGATGAGTAGGAAATTGGTCATGCTGTGACCTTTATGAGAATTATACATCTGCAATTCAGAAAAGCAAGAGAGTTAAAGAGGCCACCTTTTGTGTCCAAGCTGCATGGTATGTGGTGGTAAGAACCAGGATTTAGAGTAAGCTTATCCAACCTGAGGCCCTGGATGGCTTTGAATGCTGCCTAACACAAATTTGCAAACTTGCTTAAAACATGAGAATTTTTTGCGATTCTTTTTTAAGCTCATCAACTATCATTAGTAACTATTAGTGTATTTCATGTGTGACCCAAGACAATTTTTCTTCCGATGTGGCCCAGGAAAGCCAAAAGGTGGAACACCCTTAATTTAAGGCAGAATGCCTAAGTTTGAATTTTAGCATCTGCCACTCTCTTGGGGCTACATGTAACTTGGACATGGCTTAAACCTCTTGGGCCTCTCACTGTGGTGTGGACATTGAAAGCAGACGTCCAGCATGGCAAGTTAACTTGTCTGCACCTTTGTTTCCACACTCAAGTATCATAACTGCCTCCCATTGATCATTGGAAGTATCAGTAAATGTTACTCTTTTCCTACACTTCCTAAACTGTAAAATGGGAATAAGAAAACCTCATTCATAAGGATAGCAAAACTGGTGAACTGTGAAGAATTGAATATATGTTACCATGATTTTTGTTTTATTCCTCTCACAAAATGAATGTTTGTAAAATCCTGTCATGAACCTTGTTAGTTTGTGTTTCATCCATAACTACATCAGTATTGTCTATAAGAGAGAAAGACAATTAAATTTTCCTCCTCATTTTCACACTTAGCAGTATTCTTTTTGTATCATTAGTGTTTAGATAGACCAAAGGTATTATTTTTAAAAGCAGTAATAAGTATAGTGGGTTTTGGAAGAGTTCCTGCTTCTCAAATCCCAACCCTTCTCCTTAGCTGGTGACTGTGGGCAAATTATTTGCTTTAAGCCTCCTTTCCCTCCTCTGTAAAGTCAAATAATACTGCCAACTTCTTTCTATTATTGGGAATTAGATATTTGTCAAGGATTTAGCCTGTGGTGAAGATTCAGTAAATGTTAGCCTTTTCCTGATATTAATAATAAAGATCAGAAATAAAAGTTAACATTTAAGAATAAGGTAATTAATTCATTGACTATTAAATTACTTACCTTTAAAACCCCATACACAGTGAAAGGTTGTAATTCTGGAAAATGTCTTTGGAAGCTCCATGGGATAATGATTACATCTCCAAATTGTTTTTCTTTGTAATATAGCGATGTCTCAATTAAAGACTCCTGTAAGAACAGCTTAGTCAGACATGTTTAACACATTAAGCGCCATGTCAGTCACCGGTGACTGACACTGAACTTTCCGTTCGGACCGCGTCAGTCACTGGTGACCGACAGTATACTTTTTGTGCAGGCCGTGGTATTATATGTTAACTGATGATAATAAAATAAAATAAACCCATTCTATTAATTTTATTTATTTATTTATTTATTTTTTACAGAGAGAGAAAGAGATACAGAGACAGAGACAGAGAGAGAACTGAACTAGGGGAGCTCCCAGTTCAGCATATGGTTCCGCATGGGCTGGGGCCGGGATTCGATCCCTGGTCCCCGGTGCTGCAAAGTGAGCACTTAACCCACTGAGCCACCCCAGCTTCCCCAATAAATTTTAAATAAGTAAGATGTCCCGCTTGTCTTTCCATTTTAAAATGGTTATTCCTTTTTTGTTTTCCTTCGCTATAATTTCTCCCCATTTAGGGGACATTTTCATGTTCATGGGTAAAGAAAAATCTTCTTCTGCACTGGAACAAGAATCGCAGACAACTGACTGAGTATACAGCATTTCTAAAATAATACATTGTACAAAGTGCAGTAAATAATAAACATTCACACAGTAAATATATTCTCTATATAAACATTCAGCCTTATCGCAACCCAAACAGATCTCCGGTTGCCAGCATTTTGGTGAAATCTGATATAACGGGCCAAGTGGTAAGCAAGACAAAATAGCCTGGGCGCTTAACGTGTTAAAAAAAGACATCCTGGGGAAGCCGGGATGGCTCAGTGGGTTGGGCGCTCACTTTGCAGCGCCGGGGACTGAGGATCGAATCCCGGCTCCGGCCCGTGCGGAACCATGTGCTGAACTGGGAGCTCCCCCAGTTCAGTTCTCTCTCTGTATCTGTATCTCTCTCTCTCTCTCTCTCTCTCTCTCTCTCTCTCTCTCTCTCTCTCTCTCTCTCTGTCAAAAATAAATAAATAAAAAAAAAAGACATCCTCTCTTTAAAAGAATTCACACAAACCCACTTCAGAGCTACCGACATTTATAGACCAGAGCTACCCTATGAATGAAAAAAACCCAAAACCCAAAAACTAAATATAGCTTTTCTTTGGCCCTAGGGGTGAAATTGTGGTATGTCTTCAGGTGCCTCATTCCTTGTGATTTGCCTTCCTCTTCCTGCTGCGAAGGAGTAGTAACAGTTCCTACATTTACTAGTGGATAGCACATTTCAAAGAGCTTCCATATGATTGTTTCCTTGAATCTCTGTGTTCCTCCAGGGGTGTGATATTGGTCTCTTTCCTGTTTTTATTCCCATTTTGCCAATGAGGAAGCTGAGGTTATCTGTAACAAGTGTCTGACCACCATGTAAGGGCCATTACTTGTTAGTTGCTGGAGGTACCTATAAGGAGTTCAGTGCTTAGGGAGAGATTGGCTCAGAAACAGGTAATTTCAGTGTAGAGTGCTGAGTGCTGTGTCGCAGGGGGCAGGCCAGGCTGTTATGGGAGAATATTGGAGTGAGCTTCTGGCGTAGTAAGCCCAGTTTGAGCCCAATTTTGAAGGACCAGGCTGAGGAAACAACTTGTTTGAGCAAAGATCTGGAGATTGGAACTGCAAGGAGTTGTGTGGGCTGTAAGAGCAGTAATAACCTTAAGAGCTTATTGTGTGCCAGGCTCTGTGTTAAGTAATTTTTATCTTCATAATACCTGTATGAAGGTATGAAGTAGGCATTGGTACTATTCCTCTCATAGATGAGAAGTATGAGGCTTGAGAGGAAATGACTTGTACAAGGTTATTTGAAAAATGGTAGAGTTGGGATCCAATCTCGGGCAATCTCACTCCAGAATTCTGGCTCGTAACCACTATGTGCCACTGCCCCTCTGGTAAACTTGTTTGCTTCCTTTCTTTTGAGTTTACATTCAGTTTAGTTTGATCATAATGGCCAAGTCACTGACAGCCGTGCTGCCATACTGAGTAGCTTGAACTTGGTTTTGTAGGGAAACCACTGAAGGGTTTTCTTTTTTTTTTTAATTGAGATATCATTGACATATAACCTGAACTGCTTTAAACAAAGGTGTCTTATATAATCTGATTTCTGTTTTAGAAATACTGTCTCATTGAAGTAGCGGTGAGAAAGATTAGCAACAGTCGTAGTTGTCTGGAGTCATACTACCTGGTTTTAATTCCTTGTCCCGGTACTTGCTTGCTTTGTCATTGGGCAGCTTTTTCTCTTTCTTTCTTGCTTTCTTGCTTTCGCTTTCTTGCTTTCATTATTATTACTATTATTTTATTGTTTTGAAAGACAGAGAGACACATAGAGACAGAAAGGGTAGGGCCCAGAACAGTCTCCATAGTTGTATGTCATTAGTTTTCAACATACCCGTAGTTTCATACCACACAGATGGGTGTGGGCCCCGCCCAAGGTGGGAACTGGGCTGGGGACCTCCCGCATGGGAAGCTCACCCTGGAAAGAACTGAACTGGGGCCATCCTATTTCAGCATATGGGTCCACATGGGCTGGGGCTGGTACTCGATCCTTGGACTGCAGGGTTGTAAGGCAAGTGCTTAATCTGCTGAGCCATCCAGCATCCCTGGGCAGCTAACTTTTTGAACCTTAGTTTTTTCATATGTAAAGTAGGAATAATAATAATCCTCATTACAAATCCATGAGGTGAACACTAGATGATGTATATAGAAAGTACTTAGAGTAGTGCCTGTCATAAAATAGGCAGTCAGCTGTCAAAAGACAATATTGATTTGGATCTGAGGAGGGTGTGTCTAGAGGCTTTGAGCTCCAAGAGAACTGTTGTAGTAACTGGATTAGAATTGATGAGTGCCCTGAACTGGGCAACCACTCAGCAATGGGAGAAACCTAGAGGTAGGTGTTAGAAAATGGGAGTGGGAAGTGGGAAGCAAAGGCGATTCCCATGTTTCTAGCTTGGCACATTCATTGGCCAATCTTGGGGCCTTAAACTCTGATGGGGAGAAAACGAGAAGGAACTTGACAGGGTAAGATGATTAGGTTGAGTAATGTGCCAAAGGTCATTCAGCAAATATATACTGGAGCTAAGCCTGGTCAGTAGGCCCTTTCCACTGCTTCTGGGAAGATCCACTGACTTAACCAGCTCATTCTCAGTACTTTGAAATGAGTAAACTCAGCCTGTGTTTGCTGTCTGTCTGAATTTTTATTGTGGAAGGGAAAGCTAGGTTCTTGGAGAAAATATTTCAAGTATCTGGGAAGAGGAGGGTATGGGAATTTTTTGGCCTATTTCTTTCCTTCCATCCTCTTTCCCTGACTCTCCCCTCCCCTTTGCTTCCTTCCTTAGCCCCTCAAGTAAAAAAGCTGAATTCAGCTCTTTTAGCATGACCTGGAAAAGGGTCTGAAAGAATGGAGATGATTTTTGCTTTAGACTAGTGGTGTCCAACCTTTTGGCTTCCCAGAGCCACATTGGAAGAATTGTCTTGGGCCACACATAAAATACACTGATGATAGATGATGAGCTACAATAAAGGTCACAGAAAAAATCTCATAATGTTTTAAGAATTTGTGTTGGGCTGAATTCAAAGTCATCTTGGGCTGCAGATTGGACTTGCCTGCTTTAGATCTAGTCTTCCTTCTGTGTCCCTGAAACTTGAGGATGGTGGTGGAGAGGCCCTTGTTCCTACTTGAAATCAACTTGTCACTTCCCTAGGGCTAAAGATGTGCTTTATGTTTTTTTAGTATATTAGATACTATTTCTTAGTATTTTATAATAATACTGACTGTAATCTTTTGTGCCTGATATCCTTTTTGCCAGTACTACTTACACAGCCATTTTATCACCAATACTGAATATTTAGTGTTTATTGTGCTAAGCATTTGACATCCATTAGCTCACTTATTCCTCACAATAACTCCAGGAGGTAGAAGTTACGAATCCCATTTTATAGATGGCAAACAGAGGGTGGCTCAATGATTTTTTTCTCATCTTCACTCAGCCATCAATGAGTGGAGCCAGGATTGGCCAGAATCTGAGTCTAAAACCTGTCTGTGCTCCCATCCCTAAGCACTCCTTGACCTTCCTATAAGAACTTTGGCAGAGTCCCCTTGAAAGCTTCCTCCTGTGAGATCTGTGTGTCACTGGACCTACTAATATTATTTATGTTTTTCTGGAGCAACAGGGAGAGTCTCCACCTTGCAGGCTTAGGGCTATGGTGGGGAGGGGACCTCATTCCTACCTGAGGTACCTTGCCTCTAGGACTTTTTCTCTGCCTAGTTAGAAATCACTTCCCTTATATCTTCACATGCTTGTCGTCTTGTCATTTAGATCTGTGCTCAGAGCTCAGATCCTCAGGGTTCTTTTTAACATACAGTCTTAGGTATACTGGTCTTCCTGGAGCATCACTAGTTCACATTATTTTGTTGGGTTTTTACCCACGGTACCTAGCCTGCCTGAAATTATCTTGTCAATGTGTTTATCTTGTTTTTGCCTGCCTTCCCCACTAGAAAATAGTGTTGGCGTTGTCTGGTATCTATCTCTAGCACATAGCTGACACTCAATAACTATTGAATGAAGGAGGCCTAAAGATTTAAGCAGGTCTTTCGCTTGCAGTGTTTCTCAATTGAAAGGGGGTTGCATTAAGTTTAAAAGGCACCATAACCCTTTAATGGAAGTTGAATGCAGTTCTGGTGGTGAGCACTATTATTATGTTATCCCAAGTCCTCCTCTGTAGTTTCTGGTAATTGGTATTTTTTCCTTGAGTGTGCCAGAGTTTATTCCCCCTCATCCTGTCTCAGAGCTGACTGGTTGAAATGTCTTGTTCTATAACCATCTATCACTTAAATTCTTTGTTACTTTGAGCCCTCAGTCCCTTCTCTCAGAGCACAATGAGGTTGCTGAGAGCAGGACCTCCAGTTACCATAGCTACAGTACTCTTTTTACCTCTCCCAAAATAAAACCCAGAGTCCTTATCAGTACATCATTAACTGTAAATATATTATGAATTCATAATTCTTCTGCCAATTTTTTAAAATGATTTATTGTTTTTGACAGCGAGAGAGAGACAGAGACAAAGAGAGACAGAGAGACGGGGGAGGGCCCAGAGCAGTCTCCATAGTTGAACCTCATCAGTTTTTGACCTGGTTTCCTTCCACACAGGTGGATGGGGCTGCACAGGGCAGGAACTGGGCTGGGGGCCTACTGCATGGGAGGTATGCCCCCTCTAGCCAGGGGCCAAACGGGAATGGGGGGGTGCGGGTGGGGCAAGAACCAAACTGGGGACCTCCTGCCTGGGAAGCACCACCCCAATTCAGCATATGGGTATGCACGGGCTGGGATCAGGATTCGATCCTTGGTCCCTGAGTCTGCAAAGCGAGCATTTAACCCGCTGAACCTTCAGGCTTCCCACACTTTGTCCATTTTTAAATGAGTTGTTTGACTTTTTTGTTCTTGGTTTGTATGCACTCTTTGTTAATAAAGGAAGCCAGCTAGCTCTTTGTCATATGTATTGCAGTTATTTTATCCTAGTTTGTCATTTGTGAAAGTGCCTTTTAAACTGTATTACACAACATACAGTTAAAGCTTTCATTATTGATATAGGGGCATTGACTATGAATACTGTATTTAAGGAAATAAACTAGGCTCTCCATCTCTTTTGTAGCAGTGAGGTCCTGTTGTTGGGAAATTTGAATGTAAAGGAGTAATTTGAAGTCCTTCCAAAGCTTTTAAAATGGAATTTTATATAAATACAGATTACATCAGATTTTTTTCTTTTTAGTTTTACTGGGTGTCCTTATTGAACATATTTTCTTTTCTTCTGGAAACGAGATTTTTTTAAGAAAAGCTAAGGCCCTGGAGAATGGATAAGATAAAAGCTACAGAATCTTACCCTCATGATAAAAATTTGTGTTTAAAACTAAATATGAAAAGTAAAAATATACTTCTTATGTAATTTTTTAAAAAAAAGATTTATTTTTATTATTTTTGACAGAGAGAGAGATGCAGAGACAGAGACAGAGAGAAGGGGGAAGGCCCAGAACAGTCTCCATAGTTGTACATCATTTGTTTTTCCACATAGTTTCATTCCACAGGTGGGAGTGGGGCTGCACAGCGCAGGAACTGGGCCGGGGTCTTCACCCTGGTGAGAACTGAACTGGAAGCACTCCCCAGTTCAGCATATGGCATGGGCCGGGGCCGGGATTCGATTCTCGGTCTCTGGGGCTGCAAAGTGAGCACTTAACCCACTGACCCATCCCGGCTTCCCCAATTTTTGTTTTTAATTCCTGCTTCTGTCTTGGATTCTTTTTTTGTTAGCAGGTGCTGTCAAATTGATACTGTCAGGTGATTTCCCAGGAGTCCTTCCCCTTCGTTGGAGTTTATTTATCTCTATATTTGTTTTTGTCTTCTTGGGTGGACTGGAGTAGGGACAAGTTGGGTTTCTTATTCCTAATTTCCAGCACAGTGCCTTCCTGATAGTATTCATTAATGGTTTGTTGAATGAATTAATGTGAAATTTAAAAACAAACTGTGCCTCCCCATAGGAGTGGAGGGAAGACTGGGAATGGGACATGAAAGCCTGATTAGTCCTTAGTCTTCTTGTTCTGTGTAATACCAGAGAGTGAAACTGTAAGCTTGTGGGTCAGAGTTAAAATGAAACAGGTTTTTAGTTCATGATAAGAAAAACCTGACAATTCAGCCTCAAGAGGAATTGGTTTTCTTGAGCCATTGGGAGTTATTTGCTCATCTCATTCATTTACTGCCTTGCTCCCACACTCCTGTATTTGAATGGAAGGTACCCTGGGGAAGTTGTGTGGTAAAAGTATTCAGAAATCAAGCAGACCAGGGATTTTGTTCTAGGGCCTGCCACTTAGCACCTGAACCTTAGCTAAATTACTTTGACTAATTTCCTCATTTGTGATAATAGAATTATTTTTTAAAAAGATTTATTGTTTTTGACAGAGACAGAGAGAAGGGGGAGGGCCCAGAGCAGTACTCATCAGTTTTTCAACATAGTTTCATTCCACACAGGTGGGTGGGGGTTGTGCAGGGTGGGAACTGGACTGGGGGCCTCCCACATGGGAAGCACACCCCAGTTCAGCATATGGGTCCTGATGGGCTGGGGTCAGGATTTGATCCTTGGTCCCTGGGGCTGCAAAGCGAGTGCTTAACCCTCTGAGCCATACCAGCTTCCCTGATAATAGAATTGTTAATAGCTACTAACTATATAGTCCTTACTTCGTACTCTTTAAATGAATTATCTCATTTAATCCTCTCGAACCCACTGTCTGAAGATACCACAATCCCCTTTCACTGGCTGCTCATTGAGCAGTTCCACTCTGCCTTTCTTATTTGTCACTACCTTTTCAAATAATCTGGGAGGCCAGATTATTAATCTGAATATTCCTTGATATGCATGAGGTCAGAGATAAAAAGACAATTGGATGTATTTTAGGCAAGCCAAAATGAAGACTTTTCACTAATTGGATTTACTTACATCAGATTTGGTATCTTATTTTCCTGGAGATTGTTAGGCAAAGCCAGTCAAACCTGTGGCTCCCTTCCCTAGGGTCCATATGAAATACTCCTGCCCAGCTTAACTTTTCAGTTTATTAGGTTTCTGCTTCCTTAATTTACAACTGTCAACCAACCATCCCTGCCTTAGTTTCATTTGCTTTGTGTGCTCCCCAATATCAAGCCTTCAGAATGGGTTAATAGATAACCCATCCTCCATATTACATATTATTTTTCTTGTGAAAAATTTCTGTTGTGAAAAATTATAAATTTAGGAAACTATTTATGAGGAAAAGAATAATCACAACCTGTTTTTTTCTTCCACTTAAAAACATGCACATGTGTCTTGATGAGCTCAAAGTGGTGTAATTTTGCGTCCTGCCTTTTTATGTAATATACTGCAAGCAAATTCTTCCTGAGATGTCATGATATTTACACATCAGTTATAAGGACCCATTTCTGTGATTTTTCTGCATTCATCCATTGCAAAGGTTGTGCTATTGGTATGTGGCAGATACTGCCTTTCAGTGCTCTGGAATTGCTTGAGCATTGTAGGCTGTTGAGATCCAAAGTTGAGTGGGATAGAATTTAGTTAGGGGTAGCCTGCTATATGGAGGTGGCCTGCTGCAGTGCCTCGAAAGGTCCCATCTCCATCAAAACTACCACTAGTGCCTAAAGATACGAGTAGATTTTACTCATATAGAAAATGACCACCAATCCTAGTACCCAAAGCCTCAATAAAGAATAGAAATTAGTGTCTCAGGTTTTCTTTGCTTACTTTGTAGCACTCATTAGTAGTTACAGCTTGCAGTTATTTCATTTATCTGTTTACTGGCTACATTTTTGTCTTTCTGGAATGATCTGGAGGCTTCATGAGGGCAGGAACTGTCTCTTTTGATCTTGACTGTTTTCCTAAAGTCTCTCTGCTACCTGAGAGCAGTTGTTTTCTTGGGGTTCTGAGGGGTGCCCCTTATAGGTTAGTTCTTTCTCTTCACAGTTCCAGAGACTACGGGATGCTGCATAGTAGAGGAGGAACCAGTGGAGGGCATACCTGTGTTAGAATGAAGGCAGGATTAAAAGAGGGCCAGACAAGGTTTCCTGGAGCTTTGTGTTTTGAATAATGCCTGTTTGTCTTTTATGTGTAGTGAGTGATCCTACACTCTGGGCAAACTTTGCCTAAGTTTCATAAATATTTAATTGGCTTTTTCAGGAGAATAAAGGCAGCCCCGTTGATGACTGAAAATGACAAAGCATCCACCTAACAGACGAGGAATCAGCTTTGAAGTGGGAGCCCAGTTGGAAGCTCGGGACCGATTAAAAAACTGGTACTTTTACATTTTTCTGTGAATTACACCCTTTAGTAAAGAGCTTTTGCCAGCACTGATAAAGAGGGGTAGCCTGGGCTTTTCTGTAGTGTTTTCCTGCTCCCTGACTCTTGGAAGGTGGAAGGAGACTTATTAAGTCTTGAGCTGTGGGAATGTCCTTTCTCTTTGGTGCAGGGGTCCCTGTGTCATCGGGACCATTCTTTTACCCCTTGTTCATACTTGTTTCCCCCTTTTGCCTCTTCATCTGAAGAAGTTATGAGAAAAAGAAGTATGAGTGACTACAGGGAGGGAAGAGTTAATAGTGGCAGCTCTTGTGGTTTTGGCTGCCTGTCTAGAAGAAGATAGGAGAGAAAGATTAGGGATGGAAAACTGAAGAAAAGGGGTTGGATATGAACAGTTTGAGTGTTGTGAATATCTCCTCCTATTTTCTGGGTGTTGTGTGGTTGAAAGTTAGTCGTGGTACTATAGGGGTAATTAGATTCAGAAACTGAGGGTTTGTAATCTTTGTCATTGCTTTGTGACCTTGTTGGTAATGAACTGCTTTGAGCATCAGCTTCATCTATAAATGTGGGTAATAGTAATATTGACCTCATAGAGTTTTTTCTGAGAAATTATAGAATATCTTGGGAAAGGCCTTGTAAACTGTAAAGTGATGGTAGTTGTTAAGGACATACTGGATTTGGTTATTTGGTTAATGCTCAGGGTGAAAAAGGTTGGGGTTTTAGAACTCAAACCTTTTTGAGTTTTCATAAGGAAAATTGTTTTCTTTTGGGGGGTTATCTCAAAATAGACAGGCTAACCAGTTCCTGAGGTGTAAAGAGAAGACTAGGGAAGAGAAGCAGGGAAATGGCTGGGGCATAATATGTCTTTGCTGCCTTTTGGGGCTGGGAGATTTGATACAATAATTAGAGACACTTGGAACATCAAATTATTTTCAGGCTATTATTATTTCCTTTTTCTGTTTTTCCTCAGTATTTTTTAAAGCAGCTGTAATTAAAGAAAAATTCTTTTTAAATTAAAAAAATTGAAATATAGAAAGAGTAAAAAAGTACAGCTAACCATAAAACAATCTGAGTGTATTTATCACTCATAATTAATATTAATTTTAAAATTTTATATTCTTAAAAGTAAAGGACATAAAACATTTCTGAAATAAAAGAAGTACCTTTTACACTCTCACCAATTCAGTTTCCCTTCTACATTCCATAGAGGCAACCGGCATCCTAGCATTGGTTGAATCCTTTCTGTTTATGTTTTTACATTTTTACTATATAGATGTATCCATAAATAATAGAATCATTTTGGGTGTTTCAAAAAAATTGATATAAGTGGTATCATATTGTTTGTTTCTATTCTGTATCTCATGTTTTTACAATATACCCATATTAATATATGATATTCATTCTAACTTCTGTATAGAGTCCACTGTATGAATATACCATATTTTGTTTATCCAGTCTCCTACTGATGGACACTTAGATTCCAGTTTTTCACTCATGTGAACATCTCTGTAAATGTCTCTGTGAACATGTGTCAAGAATGTTTTGTGGATATTGACTTTCAAATGTTTTTGACTATAATCTATATAGTAAGAAATATATTTTAAGTCCACTGTGGCGTCAGCCCATACATACGAGTGCTGTCGGAAAGTATATAACCATGTAATATGAAAAAAAGGCATGGCTAGATTTTTTCTGAACTGCTCTCTTACATATAAATTTAAATGAAGCACAATTTTTATGAAATAGTTCTTAACCTTAATTACATGCATTATACCCTGTTTTTCTTCTGTTTGTGTTCATGTTTCTTTAATATACACATATAAATGCTGGTCAACAAGCATTATGTAATTTAATTTTTATAATCTATTAATGGGTCATGAATTACAGTTTGATAAGCCGTATCCAGTGAATTTGTTGAGTGATATGATACACACATTTTCTTTTAAGATTTATTTTATTGTTTTTTTTTGAGACAGAGAGAGACAGAGAGACAGTGAAGCGGGGAGGTCCCAGAGCATTCTCCATAGTTGTACGTCATCAGTTTTTACATGGTTTCATTCCACACAGGTGGATGTGGGGGTGCCCAGGGTGGGAACTGAATTGGGCACCTCCTGCATGGGAGGCGAGAACCTTTACCATGGGGCTCAGCAGTTACCAATTGCCCTGCAATTCAGCATATGGGTTTGCACAGGCAGGGGCCAGGATTTAATCTCTAAATCTCATGGTTGCAGGGCAGGTGTTCAACCTGTTAAGCTATCCCAGCATCAACCACCCTCCCCCTTTTTTAAAATTTATTTTATTGTTTTGAGAGGAGGAGAGAGAGAGAAAAGGGGAGGACCCAGAGCAGCCTCCATAGTTGTACATCATTAGTTGCGACATAGTTCTACTACACACAGGTGGATGGAGGGCTGTGTGGGGCAGGAACTGAACTGGGATTCTCCCACATGGGCAGTAAGAACCTTCACCACCATCTTGGTGGTTGCAGTTCAGCATATGGGTCTGTATAGGCCTGGGCAGGGGCTGGGATTTGATCTCTGGACCTTGAGGTTGCAAGGCAAGTGCCCAATCTGTTGAGCTATCCTGGCATCCTTTTTTTTTTTTTTTTCCTTAAAGCACATTTTTAATTTTATTGGAAACTGCCAAGTTGATCTCCAAAATGCTTCTACTAAATTACACTCCCTTGGTTTGTGAGCACACAGTGTAGCATGTAGATGATGTATTATAGAATTATAAACTTGAAACCTACATAATCTCATTAACAAATGTCTCCCCAATAAATTTAATTATAAAAAAAATCATACTCCTACAAGTAGTACATAAAACTTTGTTTTTCCACATCCTTACCAACCTTATATTTAACTTACAATTAAATATAAGTTAAAAATAAATTTATTTAATTTATCAGTTATTAAATTTGTTATAAATTAAATAGGATTCCAAATTAAATAATGTTTTTTCTTTGTTTTTTGAGTTAAAAAATACACTCTTACAGTATAATTTTATTTCTACATTTTAAATTATTTTCTAATATACGTACAGTACATACCTATGAGTTTTAACACATTTATAGATTCTCATAAGCAACATCACTAACAGGATACAGAACACTTCAAAAGAATTCTGTCATGCTACACTTTTATCAGTCTATGAATTATTTGATTTGATTATTTTGTATACTTGCCTATCTGTACTCCCCACTAAAATGCAAACTCTGAGTACTAGTGTGTTAGATTGGATTCTCTAAGAATGTGATTGACTTATTTGGGAGTGAGGTGTAGAGGCTGGTAGAGCTATCAGACAGCCTTAAGTCTGACTCCTGTGGAGAAGAGAAAAGGAAGGTAGGGAGTATGAGACTGTAGTGCAGTTCTCTGCAAGTTTTGGTGAAGAAGGTAAAAGAGTCTTCAAGCCAAAGATGTCAAAAAGAGTCTAGTCTCCTTTTCTTAGTGTCCCTACTTAGGCATTGGCTGGGCCAAATGTGGAGATAACAGTGAGGTCGTGATTGGTTTAGAGCTGTTGCAGCTGTGGTCAGTTACAAACTACTCAATAAGGATGTGATAGGTGTAGTTTCAGGGCAGCCACAGGTAGGCTGTCTGTTTTGTTCACTGATATTGCTCCAGTGCATCCAAATTGCCTGTGGTATATAATATAGATACATGGACCAAGTTCCAAATGACTGTAGGAAAACATTTTCCTAGGTTGTTTTGATTGCTTACATCTTAAGTGTGAGAGAAAAAAAGTTTTTTTTTAATATTGCAGAATTTGATAGCAATTATGTAAAGGATTGATTCTGTCATGCTTTCCGTATGCAACTTCTCCATTAAATCTTCTCAGTAAACTATCAGGTTGTTTACTGTTTCAGTTTTATAAATGAGGGAAGAAACTGACGCTTACAGATGTGAAAGTTCTTAGTTCTTTGTCCCAAATGTTGTAGTGGTAGAGCTGGGATTTGCAGCCCTTTTGATCTGACTCCAAAGGCTACCATGCCTCCCAAGTGATTCCTTTCCCTGTCGATATTTTTCTGGGTACTCTTCTGTATATTCTTGATTTGCTTCTAGTTACAAAAAAGAAAAAAAATTTTTTTTTCAAAATCCATGTGACAGAAGTGTATGGTGACACAAATGTGACTCAGTGGGTGAATGTGTTGGATGTTTATAATAGGTCTATATCTTTATTTTGTCTGTATTGCTTATACCGAAGCCCATTTTTCCCCCTCACTTATGTATACTCTAGTAACAGGATCAGAACACCTAATATTATACTTCTGTTAAACTAGCAACAATAGCAGTGACAACTAACACTTATCATGGATTTGCTTTATGTCAGGATGATGCTAATTGCTTTAATTGCTTTACTTGGGCCATTTCATTTAATGCCCCATAGCAAACCCATTTGGACCTGAAGCTCAGAGCTAAAATGACTTGCCCAAGGCACAAATTAATCACTGGTACATCTAAGACTTATTCAGTTCTGTTTGATGACAGTGTACTGTGTACCTTATCAGAAGTTGTTTCTAAGTCATCCAAGCCAGCTTTTCTTAAATTAATAATGTCCCAAATCATGAAATTAGGATTTTAATTTTTTTAGAAGTGGGGAGTTTGTAAAATAGGATTTGGATTTTCCATGGAGATCATTAGTTCTCAAAGCAGTTTATCTCACCAGACAAACTATGGAATAGTGATAAGAATATATGTTCTAATTATGGACCTACCACTTTGGGGGGAACTTTCCACATATCCTTTTCCAACTCCATAGACAAAGTAATCCTGCCTGCCCTCTTTACCTCTAGGGTGTGTAGATGAACTGACTGTCTACCATGTGAGAGGCTACAGTTTCCTAGTAATGATGCTGGGTGGATGAAGTGGAAGCTGCTTTTTCTGCCACCTTTGCCTTCTTCCTGTCATCTGTGAGGAGCACACCATCTACCCTAAGCAATAGGCATTGCCTTCCCTGTTCTTGCTTTGAACACAGTGTAAAAAGCTCCTTCTATCTGTTGCTTTCCTGATTCTGGCACATTTTCACTATTTTGGTTGCAATTAAGTTGATCATGGTCTCCTTCCATTTCTTGTACAAAGGATTTTAAAATCTGAGTTTCTTTTTTTTTTAAATTTATTTTTATTGTTTTTGATAGAGAGAGAGAGAGAGAGAGAGAGAGAGAGAGAGAGAGAGAGAAATACAAAGACAGAGACAGAGAGAAGGGGGGAGGGCCCAGAACAGTCTCCATAGTTGCACATCATCGGTTTTTTTACATAGTTTCATTCCACAGGTGGGCATGGGGCTGCACGGGGCAGAAACTGGGCCAGGGTCTCACCCCGGTGAGAACTGAACTGGGGGCACTTCCCAATTCAGCATATGGGTCTGCACGGGCCAGGGCCAGGATTCGATCCTAGGTCCCTGGGGCTGCAAAGTGAGTGCTTAACCCACTAAGCCATCCTGGCTTCCCCAAAATCTGAGTTTCTTAATATCCTTAGCTCTCATTTCTATTTCTTTTTCATTTGGATTACACTGGTGAAGTCTTTTTTTCTGGTTCATACCTCTTTACTTCTTGTAGCATTTTTTTTTCCAGTAATATTTTTTCTGAGCTTTCCACATACATGTATTGAGCTGAGTGTCTGCTATGATCAGGCATTGTGCTAGGCACTATTGAGTGAAGAAGAATCACATCCACCCCCTAAGAAATTTATAGGTCAATGTAGCACGTAATTGGCTTTTAGCATTGCCAGCCAAGGATGTTAATCATATAGTCTCATGCTTATGTCTTTGCTAAAAGCTCACATTTATTGCGTGATTTACTCTGTGCCAGCCACAAGTGTAAAGACTTTACATGTTATACCCCTTTTAATCCTTACAACATTATGAGGTTGTTATTCCCATTTTATACATTAGGAAACAGAGGCACAGAATAATTAAGTAAGTTGCCCAAAGTTGTACAACTAGTAAGTGGTGATTTTGGAATTCGAATCTAGGTAGTCTGGCTTGTGAGCATGACAAGGTATGACTTTCATCTCCATGCTGTGATCTGTACCTAGGAAGGAGAGTAAAGTTCCTGAAATTAATTAAATCATGAGGGGACATTTACACATGTACAAACCCCTGTGGGAGAACAATTGATTTCATGTGTGGGAATTTCAGAAGGCTTCACAAAGATGACTTGATGCCAATTCACTCATTCAGTGCTTGATGCTGGAGACTGAGTAGTGATTAATACATAGTCCCTGATATTTAGGAGCTGACATTTTGTTGGAGATAGTTCATAAGCAAACAGATCAATACCTGTAAAGTTAAGTAATAAATGCTAAGAAAAGGAGTACGTACTGATAAGTAGATAGCAAATGACTCTGTGTGTGTATGAGGGATGCTTTTTTATATAGCGGGTGCTTAGGGAAGGTCTGTCTGACAAGGAGACATTTGGGTAGAGATCCGAAGTGCAAGTGATCCAGATGGATATCCGTGGAAAGAGGGTTCCCTGCCGAGGCAGCCAAGGCACAGAATACTGGGTATGTTTAATCAATAGAAGGTGGGTAAAGAGTGCGGGGTCAGAGGTAGGAGAATAGTCCATAAATTCCAGCAAGAGCCAGATTGACCATGATAGGGGGTTTGGACTTCTAAATGTAATAAGAAGTCATTGAAAGATTTTTAACAGGGAATTGACATCTGATTTCAGTTATTAACAGGGGCTGTGGTTATTAAGTGTAGAATATGCGACAGGCAGGCATGAGCAGAAATAGGGAGAACAATAAGTAGTCTTTTGTAGTAGTCTGGATTAAAGGTTGCTTGAACTAAAAAGCAGTAATGGAAATGATGAGAAGTGATCAGAGCCTGGGTATTTTTTGAAGGTTCAGCTGACAGATTTACTGAAATGATTTAAAAGACAGAGAAGAGTCAAGGATGACTCCCAAGAGTTGAGTACTAGAATTACTATTTGCTGAAGTGGGAAAATCAGCAGTTTGGTTTTACAAGTATACATGTTAAATACGGGATTCCTTTTAGATAACCAGGTGGAGATGTTGAGCAAATTGTTGAGTAATTGAGTCAAGCATTAAAGTGTGAGCTCTGGGAGTCAAACATTCAGGTGTGAGTTCTGGGTTAGAGAGAAATTTAGGAGTTGGCAGTGAGTATATGAGATTACAAGAAAAAGATCTTATTTTGTAGACCAGTTTTAGGTGCACAGTAAAGTTGAGCAGAAAAAACAAAGTCTCTTTCCCCCACACATGTATAGCCTTTCATACTATTAACTCGGACTTGTACATTTGTTATAATTGATAAACTTAAATTGACACATCAGGGGAAGCCGGGATGGCTCAGTGGGTTAAGCGCTCTCTTTGCAGCCCTGGGGACTGAGGATCGAATCCCCGCCCCGGCCCGTGTGGACCCATATGCTGAACTGGGGAGTGGCCCCAGTTCAGTTCTCACTGGGACGAGACCCCAGCCCAGTCCCTGCCCTGTGCAGCCCTGCCCACCTGTGGAATAAAACTATGTGGAAAAACCAATGATGTACAACTATGGAGACTGTTCTGGGCCCTCCTCTTTCTCTCTGTCTCTGTCTCTCTGTCTCTGTCTCTGTCAAAAACAATAAAAATAAATCTTTTAAGAAAAAAAGTGGACACATCATTATTATCCAAAGTCCATAGCTTACATTAGGGCTCACTTTTGGTGTTGTACATTCTTTGGGTTTTGACAAATATATAAGGATGTATGCCCACTATTATAGTATCAAGCAGAATAGTTTGACTGCCCTAAAAATCCACTGTGATTTGCCTCTTATTCTTCTATCCCTGGTAGTCTCTGATCTTTTTACTGTCTCCATAATTTCATCTTTTCTGTAATGTCATGTAGTTGGACATACAGTATGCAACTTTTTTGGATTGGTTTTATTTAGTAATATGCATTTAAGCTTTCTTCATGTTTTTTTCATGGCTTGGTAGCTCATTTATTTTCAGTGCTAAATAGTATTCCATTGTTTGGATATATCACTGTTTGTTTATCTATTTACCTACTGAAAGGCATCTTGGTTGTTTCCAAGTTTTGGCAATTATGAATAAAGGTGCTGTAAACATCTGTATACACATTTTTATGTGGACATAAGTTTTCACCTTATTTGGGTGAATATTAAGGAGTGGGATTGCTCGATTATATGGTAAGTGTACGTTTAGTTCTGTAAGAAGCTACCAACTATCTTTCAAAATGCCTGTACCATTTTGCATTCCTACCACCTATGAATGTGAGTTCCTGTTGCTTCATATCCTTGCCAGGGTTTGGTGTCAGTGTTTTGAATTTTGGACATTATAGTAGGTATGCAGTGGTGTCTCATTTAAATTTTCAATTTCCTAGTGAAATATGATGTTGAATATCCTTTCATATACAGTATACTCTCTGTTAATGGGAACTCAAGCAATTGCAAAATCTCAAGCAACAGATTTTTCTGGTTGCTTGAGTCAGTTAATGTAGAATCTACTTATATTTATCCGGCATCTACCCTTGGGTGATGGTTAGACTGAGTCTACTGTACTTATTTGCCATCTGTATATTTTCTTTGGTGAGGTGTCTGTTAAGGTCTTTTGCCTGTCTTTTAATTGGTTGGTTGTTGTTAATTTTTAAGAGTTCTTTGTATGTTTTGGATAACAGTATTTTATAGGTATATCTTTTGCAAGTATTGTATATGGGATTTAGGACCATGAGACTGGATGACCTCATTTAGGGCTATCCAAAAAAAACCCATATTGGAGAGCAGAGATATATGAGTAGAAAGTTTCCATTGAGAAGGTTCTATTGGACAGTGCTGATCTAGGGAGTCAGTATAGATAAAAAAAAAGACTGGGTCCTAGGTCCTTTCACTCTCTATAGACATTAGCTAATGAGGAGGAACCAGCAAAAGAGCTGGGAAGGAGTGACCAGTGAGGCAGGAGGAAATCCATGAGGAGAGGGTGTCCAGAGGCCAAATGGAAAACATGTTTTAAGGATCAAGGAGTGATCACCTCAGTCTTGTGATGTTGGTGGGTCAGTTAAGATGAGGATTGAATGACTGTTGATTTGGTTACATCAAAATTCTGATTGACTGTGATGAGAGTTGTTTTAATGGGGTGGTGGAGACAAAAGCCTGATTGGCATGAGTTCAAGGAGAGAATGGGAGAGGAGAGACTGTAGTGTAGTACACAAGTGGAGGGATTGGCCATTGGTAGGACCAGATAGTTCATTTAATATAAAGGAAAGGGGGAGGTTGGGTATAGGTAGAGATTAAGGTTGAGTTGTAGAGTTCTTGATGGGTGCATGTGGCTTGTATTTTTAAATCAAGGTATAGTTTACATACTGTAAAATTTACTGTTTTCAGGGTACAGTTCTTTGAGGCTTGCCAAACTCATGTAGTCATGCATGCACCATCACAGTAAAAATGTGGAGCACTTTTTATTACCCACGAAATTTCCTTTTGTGTCTTTGTAGTCAGCACCCTCTGCCACCTCCAGCCTTTTGCACCTGCTGATCTGTCCTCTGTCCATATAGTTTTACTTTTTCCAGATGTCATATAAATGGAATTAAACAGTATTTAGCCTTTTAAGTTGTGCTTCTTTCACTTGTTATAATGCATTTGAGATTCATCCATATTTTTGCATGAATCAATAGTTTATTTTTTTATTGCTGAGTAGAATTCCATTGTATGGATATACTAGTTTATCCATTTACCTGTTCAGAGATAAGGATTATTTCCAGTTTTTGGTAAATATGAACAAACATTTGCACCGGGTTTTGTGAAAATGTAAGTTTTCATTTCTCTTGGGTCATGTTAAGTGAATGTTTAACTTGATGAAAAACTGCCAAACTGTTTTCCAATGTGACTACTACCGTTTGCATTTCCACCAGCAATGTATTAGTCCCATTTGTTCTGTATTGTTGCCAGAGGTTGGTGAGGTTTTTTTCTTCCCCTCTATTTTTATTGTTTGTTTTTGAGATTTAATTTACATACTACATATTCACTCTTTGAAAGCATACAGATCAGTGGTTTTTAGTATATTCACAGAGTTGTACAACCATCACCACTATCTAATTCTAGAACATTTTCATCACTCAAAAAGAAATCTCATATGTATTAACAGTCACACCCTTTTTCCCCTTAGCCCTCCCCAGCCTTGGGCAACCACTAATGTAGTTTCTGTCTCTACGGATTTGCCTGTTCTGGATATTTCACAGAAACTGAATCATATAATAAATGCATGTTCTTTTATGACTTGCTTCTTCACTGAACATATTTTCAGGATTCATTTACATTACAGCATATATCAACATTCTTTTTTATGAGTAAATAACATTCCATTATTTAGATATACTGTATTTTGTTTATCTGTTCATCAGTTGACAAATACTCATTTGTATTCTTTTTACTTTTTGGCTATTATGAATAATGCTTCTCTGAACATTTGTATATGAGTTTGTATGTGGACATGTTTTCGTATCTCTTGGGTATCTACCTAAGAGTAGAATTGCTGAGTCATGGTAATTAGCCTGTTTAACCTTCTCAGGAAATGTGAAACTGTTTTCCACAGTAGCTGTACCATTTTACATTTCACCAGCAGTGGGAATTCTTTTTCAATTGATTTGGTATTTCAAGTGAAATAAGAAAATCCTTAGCTGTGACTGAGGATTAGGAGGAAGGCTTGTAGTGAGGAAAGAAGATAAAGTATGAAATATCATTTAGGATACTGAAGAAGGATTGGATTGAGAAATGTGGTGGGATTGCTGGTTCCATCAAGTGCCAGTAAGGTACATTGGAGTTTGGTGGTCATGGAGTTTTTTCGTAAGCTTTTAGTTTTAGAATAGTTTTAGATTTATAGAAAATTTCAAAGGTAATACAGAGAATTCTGATATATGACACACCCAGTATCCCCTACTAACATCAAACATTATTAGTGAGCTAGAAATTTTTTTTTTTAAAGGTGTATTTTTTTTTTTTTTAATTTATTTTTGACACAGAGAGAGAGAGAGAGAGAGAGAGAGAGAGAGAGAGCGCTGAACTGGGGGAGCTCCCAGTTCAGCACATGGTTCCGCACGCCCGGCCCGGGATTCGATCCCTGGTCCCCGGCGCTGCAAAGTGAGCGCTTAACCCACTGAGCCATCCCGGCTTCCCCTTGAGCTAGAAATTTAAGATGCATTTGTTACAATTAATGAACCAATAGTGATATATTATTATTAATTAAAGTCCATACTTTATTTAAATTTCCTTAGTTTCCCCCTTATGTCCTTTTTTAAAAAAATGATGTATTTTTATTGTGATTTTGACAGAGACAGACAGAGACAGAGAGAAGGAGGGAGGGCCCAATACAGTCTTCATAGTTGTATGTCATTAGTTTTCAATATAGTTTCATTACACAGGTGTGTGCGGAGCTGTTAAGGGCAGAAACCATCAAAAACTGAACTGGGGCACACACCAGTTCAACATATGGGTCTGCATAGACTGGGGCCAGGATTTGATCCTCGGACCTGGGCTGCAGAGTGAGCACTCAACCTGCTGTCATCTTTATTTGGTGTATCTTATTTATTTATTTATTTATTTATTTGACAGAGAGAGAAAGAGATACAGAGACAGAGAGAGAACTGAACTGGGGGAACTCCCCAGTTCATCATATGGGTCCGCACGGGCCGGGGCCGGGATTCAATCGTCGGGCCGGGGCCGGGATTCAATCGTCGGTCCGGGTTAACCCACTGAGCCATCCTTGCTTCCCCACTGCTGTCATCTTGGCCTTCCCGTGTTCTTTTTTTTTAAAGTTTCAGTATTCCATCCAGGATACAACATTATGTTTAGTAGTCATGTTTCCTTATGCTTTTTGTTGTGTCAGTTTCTAGATATTTCTTGTTTTTGATCATCTTTTATTTATATCAGTGTGGACTCAAATATTTATTTTAGACTTTGGGTTATAATCCAGTAGTACTTTATTTATTTTGTTGCTCATCTCTTTTCATTGGGAGCTCTTTCAGTTGGCTCTTGTATCTTTTTGACACACTCCCATCATCAATGTGTGTGATTAACACTTCCTTATTTCTGGTATTACAAAGTATTTCATAATATCTAAAATGTCTTTTATATTTCCTGCCCTAGTCATAGAATCAACCATTTCTCTCAGGAGCTGTGGTTTCTTTTCATTTTTAAATTATAGTTGACATACCATATTATATTTCAGGTGTACAACATAATGATTCCACATTTATATATATTACAAAGTGGCTGAGCATGCTCAGGACTAGGCCTAATAACTCAGTCACCATACTATTTACTACATTATCATTGACTATATTCCCTGTGCTGTACATTATATCCCTGTGACTTGTTCTGTAACTGGCAGTTTGTACTTCTTAGTCCCCTTCATGTTTTTCACTCCTCCAACCCACTCTGATTCCTTTTATTGGAAAATGATGTTAGACACTGAGATCTGGGTGTTAGGTGTGTCCCTTGCTACTGAGTGATCATTGCATCTAGGTTCTAGATTATGTATGTAGGATATATGTATTTATTTATTTATATTTGAATAAAAGATAATATCTGTATTGCTTTTCATATTGCAATAGTAATATGTACTTGTTTTTTAAAAAAACAAAACAGGGGAAGCCGGGATGGCTCAGTGGGTTGAGCGCTCACTTTGCAGCACCGGGGACCGGGGATTGAGTCCCGGCCCCGGCCCGTGCGGAACCATGTGCTGAACTGGGAGCTCCCCCAGTTCAGTTCTCTCTCTGTCTCTGTCTCTGTCTCTGTCTCTGTCTCTGTCTCTCTGTCTCTCTCTCTCTCTCTCTCTGTCAAAAATAAAAATAAATAAATGAAAATATATTAAAAAAACAAAACAAGTCAGGTGTCATAGGACTTAACAGGCCAGAACCTTTAGGTGACCTTGGAGCCTCCTTGGCTGCTCTCTTCCACCCCATCATCTAGTCTGTCAGTTAACCCTGTCAGATCACCTGCAGAATGTATCTTGACTCCAACACTTGTCTTGTCACCTCTACCTTACCTCCCTGGCCCAAGTCTCTGTCATGGATCTTCTGGACCCTGGCAACAGTCACCTAATTGGTCTCCGGTATCCTTCGGGACTGTGCCTCTTCCTTGGGCTCTTTTACCCTCAGGGCCCTGGATTTAAAAATAAAACAAAACAAAACTTTTTTATTTTTTAAAGATTTATTTTATTTTTTTTTAAAAGATTTATTTTTATTGTTTTTGACAGACAGAGACAGAGAAAGAGAGAAGGGGGAGGGCCCAGAACAGTCTTCACAGTTGCACATCATTGGTTTTTCCACACAGTTTCATTCCACAGGTGGGTGCGGGGCTGCACAGGGCAGGAACTGGGCCGGGGTCTCACCCCGGTGAGAACTGAACTGGGGGGCACTCCCCAGTTCAGCATATGGGTCCACATGGGCCGGGGCCGGGATTCGATCCTCTGTCCCCAGGGCTGCAAAGTGAGCGCCTAACCCACTGAGCCATCCCAGCTTCCCCTATTTTATTTTTTGACAGAGTCAGAGAGAGAGAGACAAAGACAGACAGTGAGAAAGAGGAGGGCTCAGACCAGTCTCCATAGTTGTATGTCATCAGTTTTCGACATGGTTTCATTCCACACAGGTGGGTGGGGGCCGCGCAGGGCGGTAACTGGGCTGGGGTCTCCTGCATGGGAGGCATGGCCCCTTGAATCAGGGTCTGAATGGGTGCCGAGAACCGAACTGGGGGCTTCCCACATAGGAAGCGCACTACAGTTCAGCATATGTGTCTGCATAGGCTGGGCCCAGGATTCGATTCTCGGTCCTTGGGGCCTCAAAGTGAGTGCTTAACCTGCTCAGCCATCCGGCTTCCCCAAAACAAAACTAAAAAGAAAAAGATTTATTTATTTATTTATTTTATTGTTTTTGACAGAGAGAGAGACAGAGACATAGAGAAGGGGGAGGGCCCAGAACAGTCTCCATAGTTGCACATTATCGGTTCTTCCATATAGTTTCGTTCCACAGGTGGGCGTGGGGCTGCACAGGGCAGGAACTGGGCTGGGGTCTTACCCCGGTGAAAACTGAACTGGGGGGCACTCCCCAGCTCATCATATGGGTCCGCACAGGCTGGGGCCAGGATTCAATCCTCGGTCCCCAGGGCTGCAAAGTGAGCACTTAACCCACTGATCCTTCCCAGCTTCCCCAAAAAATTTCTTAAAAAAAAAAAAATATATATATATATATATTAGTTTATTTATTGTTTTTTGACACAGAGAGAGAGAGAGAGAGAGAGAGAGAGAGATACAGAGACAGAGAGAGAACTGAACTGGGGGAGCTCCCAGTTCAGCACATGGTTCCGCACAGGCCAGGGCCGGGATTCGATCCTTGGTCCCCGGCGCTGCAAAGTGAGTGCTTAACCCACTGAGCCATCCCGGCCTTCCCCCCAAAACATTTTGATATTAATTTTCATTGCAGTTTATAGTTGTAAGTCATTGAATTAAGAAGAAAAAAAAGATTCTAGCTACTCTTTTTAAAATTTCATTTTTGAAAAACCATTTATTGAGGTATAATATTAAAAAAATATGTTATATTTACACAAATCTTAAATGTATAGCTTGATTAACTTTTATACATGTGTATACATATGTAACCACCACCCAACTCAAGGTATAGACATTTTGGTCACCTCAGAAGACCACTTTTTTCCATACCTAGTCACACAGCCCCTTCCACTCCCAGGGGAACCACTATTTGTGGTCATGCATTTAAAGTGAGACCCGTCAGCATGTTGAATGTATCAGCCATAATCAGCTGCCTGAATTCAGGAGTAGAGAATGTCTACAAGTTGATTTACTTAGGGTTGGTGAAGGAAGAGAAGGACCATGGAGTTGAGGGTCTATGCAAAGAAGTAAGATTAAAGTATAAGATTTCTAGGATGAGAATAAGGGTGAGAAAACAGGCAGAAGGAACACGAGCAAAAATATTCAGGGTTCAAAAAACATAGTGTGTTCTTAGACTCTGAGAGGGGACAGATCAGGAGTGGTAGGAGATTTTAAGCAGGAGAGAGATGTAGTCAGGAAGCTCTTAGGAACAGAAACGTGGTGTTCATGTTGAGTGTCTGTCTCTATATCATGCTCTTTGCCATTAAGGACAGAGTGGTATAGGGATCACTTGATGGACTGTCAGTTGATGCTGGTAAGAAATGATTGGAATAGAGGGGAGAGATGAATTTAAGACATTTCCTGAATTAGAAGTGTCAGATGTTGATTAATGGAAATGGTGAAAAGGTAGGTAAAGAATTAAGGTATCCAAAGCAGCACAGTTTTTTCTATAGCTTAATACTCTGCCCTTTGTTTTTCACTAAATACAACTTCCATCCCCATTCCCTCTGAAGCAAAGGCTGGGGATGGCTTAGAATGTTACTTTTGTGCATAGAAGTCTTTTGCTTCTAGTGTGTGCCCTGAGCCAGGAATAGAGACACACTGTGATTCATGAGTAAATGAGTGCTATGTTTTTGGAAAGGCTGTTTACATAGGGAAGGATCTGGAAACAGCCTGAATGTCCAGCCCTTGGGGAAAGTTTAGGCAAATTCTGGGTTAGCCACCAGGTAGTCTATTCGGTGGCTAAGACACCTCCGTGGACTTGCATCACTACAAGGATATTTATGCATGAAGTCAAATTAAGAGCAGCAGGCTTTTCCCTGGTTTTGGAATCAGATTTGGATATTGATCTTGGTTACATTTCTTTTTCTTTTAAAGATTTATTTTTATTGTTTTTGACAGACAGAGACAGAGACAGAGAGAAGGGGAGGACCCAGAACAGTCTCCATAGTTGTACATCATTGGCTTTTCTACATAGTTTCATTCCACAGGTGGGCGCGGGGCTGCACAGGGCAGGAAATGGGCCAGGGTCTCGCCCTGGTGAGAACTGAACTGGGGCACTCCCCAGTTCAGCATATGGGTCCACTTGGGCCGGGACCGGGATTCGATCCTCAGTCCCCAGGGCTGCAAAGTGAGCGCTTAACCCACTAAGCCATCCCGCTTCCCCTTGGTTACATTTCTTCCTAGTCAATTATTTGAGCCTTTATTTCCACAAATGTAAAATGGGTGTAGTGAGAATAACAAACCCTTAAGTCCTCACAGGAGTGCAGTAAAGATCCAGTGAGATTCCTTATGTAAAGGCAGTTTATAAACTGCCTCTAGAATAAGCTTATACACATTAGTTATTAATAGCTATCTGAGTGAAAGCTGACTGGTGTGAGTGGGTAATCAGAGGGAAGTTGTTATTCTTTCTCATTCCTCTTTATTTTTTCATGTAACGTTTCTTCAGTTTGTGTTTCTTGAGTGAGTGTGTGTGTGTGTGTGTGTGTGTATGGGCCAAACAAATTGCTGCCACACACACTCTATCTGCTCTGAGTTAAGACTGCACAGTGTTGGGCAGCTTACTTTTACTCAGAAGCAGGAGACTCTGAGCAGCAGCCTTCCTGGGACTTGAGGTCATATACTGTGGACAAGCCAACATTGTATCCTTGCATTAGACCTGTCCTGTTCTCTGCCTTTCTGGACATAAATTGGAGTTATTCCCTCTCATTTGGTGTGTCACTCTCCCACAACCCTCTCCTTTCCTTGGTAGAGTCCTAGGGTAGGTTGGCTAATTTGGTATCTTAGAGCAGTATTTTTTTCCCCAAACTAAAAAACATGAGGTCTGGTGCCTCCAGCCTATACACTATATATCTATGGAACCCACTTTTAGTAGCATTGGAGCAAAATGCAACTATGTTAGTTATTTCTTGCTGTGTAGCAAATTTTTCAAAATTTGGGGAAGCTGGGATGGCTCAGTTGGTTAAGCACTCCCTTTGCAGCCCCAGGGACCCAGGATCGAATTCCGGCCCCGGCCTGTGTGGACCCATATACTGAACTGAGGTGTGCTTCCCACGCGGGAGGCCCCCAGCCCAGTTTCCGCCCTACGCGACCCATAGTTGTGCATAGTTTCCATAGTTGTGCATCATCAGTCTTCAACACGGTTTCATTCCATACAGGTGGGTGGGGGGACGTGCAGGGCAGGAACTGGGCTGGGGGGCCTCACGCATGGGAGGCACACCCCCTCAAGCTGGGGGCCGAACCTGAGGCTGAACCAGGGGGCGAGAACCAAATTGGGGGCCTCCCGGATGGGAAGCACACTCCAGTTCAGCATATGGGTCCACACGGGCTGGGGCCGGGATTCGATCCTTGGTCCCCGGGGCTACAAAGTGAGCGCTTAACCCACTGAGCCATCCCAGCTTCCCCTAGAAATGTACTTTAAAAACATAAGGGTCCATTCAGAGGTTTTAGAGAGGCTAGGGGAGAACATGCAAAAATTTAAACTCTCCAACCCAGGTGTGCCATGGAAAAAGGCACAGGTGTGCCTCTCTGCCATCTGGTCCTAGTTATAGGATATTGTCAGGCCAGATAATTCTAGGGCTGTACTTCATTACTCTTCAGAGATCAAGAGTCTTCTTGGTCTCTTTACCTGTGGAGAAGGGTCGGAAATTCTAGGTAGTCCACCAAATTTCTTTTTGGGCTCTTGTCATCCTGGATGCCCTGATGTTTGGTCATCCATTTTGTATCTCCAGAACCTTGCAATTTGTCTCAGAATCCATCTTAGGGATGTTTGTTGAATAATGGAATCAATAGGGCATGGATTCTGCCTTTGAAAGTGCTCAATCCCTTGACATACATAGACGTCTTAGATATGTCATATATTTCTTAAGGCATTGTAAACATTGATGTCTCTGAGACGCGAGCAGATTTAATTTGCTTTGCGTGCAGTTAGAATGCATATATTATCAAGAAATAATTACATATACTCAGTGTTAAAATGTGAACTAGAAATAATCCCTTTAAGATGTCTGTTTTGAATTTATGTGAAAGTGACACTGAATGCCAAATGGGGTATTCCAGTGAAAATAATGAGTCTGATATTTAATAAATCTGTATGGCTGACGATTCAACAGAAGATTCAAATTCAAGTGAAGGTAGCCCTATCCAGCGTAATGTTCGTAAATGTATAAGACCTATATATCTATGTCAAGAAGTGATGATTGTGATTTAGGAAATAAAGAATGGAATTGGGAAGAAAAGGGACATATTCCAAATAAAACCATTTACCCAAATTGCTGGTATAAACACTTTAATTTTGTGAAGACTAGGAGCAAATCCTGTGCCTCTTTGTGTTTTGAAACAAGTGCTAAGTGATGAGTTTTTTTTAAATGACAACTGTAGAAACAAATAGAAATGCAAGTCAAAAGATAAAGGACCAGAACTTGAAAAAGGTTTCCAGTAACAAGTGATGAAATGAAAGCATACCTTTTGTTATGTATCATAATGTTGCAAGTATAAAAATCTAAAATAGATATGTACTGGTCAAAAAGCAATATTACAGACACCAATATTTAAAAAAACGATGCCTTGAAAACATTTCTTGGCTATATCACATTTTCTTCACTTTGTGGATAATGAAACTATATAAAGAAGACAATATGAAAAGTGCGAACTATAGTTGACTATTTGAATAAGTTTGAACAGTTATATACTCTGGGTGAAGATGTCAACTTAGACAAGTCACTGATGAAATTCAAAGGACAGCTGGGGTGCCGTATTTTCCGGCGTACGAGACGACCGGGCGTATAAGACGAACCCCTAATTTTACAGTTAAAACATAGGTCTAGGCCTATATTCGCTGTATAAGACTACCTCCCACTTCCGAGGCTGTAGTGTTATATAGCGAATATAGGCCTAAACCTATGTTTTAACTGTAAAATTAGGGGGTCGTCTTATACTCCCGGTCGTCTTATACGCCAGAAAATACAGTACATGCAATTTATAGCTCCCAAATGTGCCAGATTTGGAATCAAAATTATAAGTTATGTGAATCTAGTACTGGATATTTTACCTGCAAATATTAAGTTGAAAAATAAATAATATTTTTGCTCACATAGAATTTTATTTAATTTGTACGGGTTTAATAATCTAGTGTTTGTATTTGCCATTTAAAAGTCCTGTTTGTGACTTGGTTTTGAAATGTTTTCATTGAGTGTTGAGCTCTGTTCTTCAAAGGAAAACTATTAATTTTGAACATTTAAATTGTATCTGATGATCATTTCAAACTCTCTAGTTTAGGCAAAATTAACTCAAGAACAAGTAGAAAACTTGACCAGATTATTAACCACAGAAGTAATGAAAATACAAAGAGCTACCTTATGAAAAGGCCCAGAGTAAGTAGTTTCATAGAAAATGAAATAGTTTTCTAGTTTATTCTATGAGGTTAACTTAGCCAAATACTAAAACTGGGCAGGGAGGGCTTAATACAAGGAAACTTGGACAAATCCTTCTTATAAAAGACACATAAAACTTGTCAATAATATACTAGGACCCCAAACAGACACTTAATGAATGACACATGCAACCAAAAATGACTTAGTTTAGCAGGGTAATGATAACAAATTTAAGAAATCTGTTATTATGGTAATAGTTATCTTGACAAAGGCTGAAAATTCTCAAAACTTATGTTTGATGAACGCTTAGTGATTTAGGTGTAGAGAAAAACTTCATGAACTTGATTAAAATTGTTACACTTAACAATGAAATAAATACTGGAGACATTTTCATGAAAGAGAAGGATGCCAACTGTCTTAATTTTTAACACCATCTTGGAAGCACTAATCAATGTGATAACACAAGAAAAATAAACAGCAGGTGTCTATTGAAAATGAGATACTTATAATTTGAATATATGATAGCCTACTTTGGATATGCAAGGGAATTAACTGATAAAACATTGGATAGAGTTTGAATAGGTTAAAAATAAAAACAGTATAACAAAGTATACAATGAGAATGATTGCTTCCACTGTTTTATCTGTCCCTATGTTCACTCTCCTCCTACAGGTAACCAATGTTATTAGTTTCTGTCCATTCTACCAGTGTTTCTTTATTTAAATACAAACACACACACACACATACATTCTTATTTTCCTCTTTTGTAATACAAAAGGTATCATAAAATATGCACTATTCTATAGCTTGTCTTTTTAAACTTAATATGTCTTGGAAGTCTTTCCATGTCAACTCAGAGAGTGTATTCTCAACATTTTTTTTTTTTAATTTTATTTTTTATTTTTTTATTGTTTCTGACAGAGAGAGAGAGATACAGAGACAGAGAGAGAACTGAACTGGGGGCACTCCCCAGTCCAGTACATGGGTCCGCACGGGCCGGGATTCGATCCTCTGTCCCTGGCGCTGCAAAGTGAGCGCCCAACCCACTGAGCCATCCCGGCCTCCTCTCAACATTTTTTTTTACAATTGTATCATATTTTGTGGATGTGTCAAGCAGCATATAAATCCAATAACCACAAAGCTTCTGGTTGATATCTGCCCGTTAAATACTTTTCAAAACTTTTAAAAGTATTTATTTTTACTTATACATAGTAAGTATTATATAACTAAATCCTTATAAAAATTTAAAGTACAAGCAGAAGTCTCTTGGCCATTCCCAATGTCTCTCCCATCCCCAGAGCTATGTTTTGTTATAGTTTGGTGTTCAGTATCTGCTCCTTTCCGGCTAATATTTTCATTAGAAGCGTGACTCCCAGCTGCAATGTTAATTTGGAAACTGGAGTCTCTTCAGTGGTTATTACATGCTGAAGCTGGAAGTTCTCTCTCTCCTTTTTTGTTTATACAGATTCCAATCTTGTCTCCTCTTTTGTTAACCTTACTGCATCCAAGGTTGAATCAGATAAAATTAGCATTTTTGTAGGTAAAGAGCTGTTGATTATTAGCAGTTTTATGTGATTCCTGGCTAATAGTTTCAAAGCTTAATTGGTTCATGTGTCTTGTTTTCCTTAAGGACAGGGACCAGAACACATTTTATAATCCCTTCCAAGACCTGGAATTGACTGCCCAGATCAAAGTCACTTAATAAAGGTCTATTGACTGATGAAGCTGAGCTGTCCCCAAGGCAACTAGCAATTGTAATCCAGCAAGTCTTACTGGGTTGATCTCTAAGATCAACTGTTTCTCTGTTCTCTGAAATGCATTTGGGTTTCTCCATCCTCCATGAGTGACTTGCATCCTTGTCACACTTTATAGAAGAAGAGTGAACCACCTTCTACATAGGAAACCTTGCTGATCCCTTAGTTACCATTGATCCTCCTGGAGAGCTTTTTGTAGTCTGCAAGTAGTGGGATGTTTATGCCCTGTGAAGTTTTTTGAACGAAGAAGAAGATTTAGACTAGCCTAGGGCCCAGAGGTCCTTCAGACTTCAAGTGTGTGCAGTGGAGTTGCTAGCCTAGGAATTTGTGGAGTTGCTAGCTTAGGAATTTGTAGGATTGATTCTGTTGACCCAGGACTTATCAGACTTTTAGAAGGCACAGAGCAGTGCAAGTTTAAAAGAATTTGGGGTTTGTCCTGAGTTGCCAAATAAGGATATTTAAAATAAATATATAATTATATATTTTTAATAGTTAGTACATGCTCATGGTACAGCATTCAAAACATACAAAAGGATATACATTGAATAAAATAAGTCTCATACTTCCTCTCCAGTTTCTTAACTATCCAGTTCCCCTCCCAAGAAGCAAACCTGGTTGCTTGATCATCCTTCCAGAGATAGCCCACGCATTTAAACACAGGTACGGATGTATTGGCTCTCTCCTCTCCCCCAAATAAATTGTAGTGCATTTAATAACGTTTTGCATCTTTTTTTTTTTTCTTTTTTTTAAGATTTATTGTTTTTGACAGAGACCGAGAGAGACAGAGACAGAGAGAAGCATAGAAGGGGGAGGGCCTAGAGCAGTCTCCATAGTTGTACGTCATCAGTTTTCAACATGGTTTAGTTCCACACAGGTGGGTGGAGGCCACATGGGATGGGAACTGGACTGGAGCCTTCCACATGGGAGGCATGCCTCCCTTGAGCCAGGGGCCAAACTGGGGGGCAAGAACCAAACTAGGGACCTTCTGCATGGGAAGCACACCCCAGTTCAGCATATAGGTCCACACGGGTTGGGATTCGATCCTTGGCCCCTGGAGCTGCAAAGCGAGTGCTTAACCCTCTGAGCCATCTTGGCTTCCCCCATGTTTTGCATCTTGAGTTGTTGGTTTTTTTCTGTCATATTTCTTAGAAATATTTAAAAATCAGTACATAGAGACCTTTCTCATTCTTTTTAATGGCTGTAAAGTTTTAGTAAGGGCGTTAAAAACAGTTATTACTGTTTTAATTTAAAAAGTAAATTTAAGCACCAAAAAGTTAGAAATAATGTCATTTTTTTGTATAAATTAAAGTTCTGTAAGTTAAGTAAATTTAGTTCTGTGAAAAATTGACTTTATGCTTTGGGTCCAAAGACCTGTATTTGAAAACTATTGCTAGAGATAGTAAAACATTAAGAAAGGGCTTTGAATAGAAGTGTGTTAGGGCAGGTTGTATTATTTTAGGGAGGCTCACCAGTCTCTGGCAAGCTGAATGAATGACAGGGCAAGAGGAGTATAATTGAGATATCCATGTCCTTCTCCCCATTTTGCAGAGAGGAACCCTCTTCTGTCTCTTACAATTGTACTACTCAGTTCACCCGATCATACAATTAGCCATTCTGCTATCAAACATCTTGTTGATAGCAGCTGTGTCTGTTAGGTTTGGAGTAGGGAGACTAGTTTCAGGGCTGTTTATTCCTTTTTTAAATATTTTTTGAGCATCTAATGTGTATATAGTACCATTAGGAATTTTGAAAAGCATGCTATCAGTCCTATGTGAGAAATACCCACATGAAATGATAGGGTCCTGAACTAAGAAAGTGACTGAAATTAGAATGGGTAGGAGCATCTCAGCATTGAAGAGTTTTCAGAACATGTGGCCTTTGGAAAGAATAGGAAAAGTGGAATTCATGTGCTGAATATTTATTGAATGCCCAGTATCTGCAACCCTTTTATGATAGACTCTAATGCCGAGCAAACTGTGTTAGAGGATACTAGTGTAGAATTAAGAGGACACAGTACACAGACACAAGGAGCACACTTATTCATTTAGGTAGCACATATTTATTAGGAGAGCAGGGTATGAGGTACACATACAAGAAAGGAAGGAAGTGGTGTAAATCTAGTTTGCAGGGAGAGAATATTGATAGAATCTAATAAGCTTTCTTAATCTAGACCAACAATCTGATTAATAAAACAATTGCATGCAATATTTATTTTTCTTTATTTTTGACCATTTATTTATTTTTGGAATGAGCAATACATTTATATTAAAAAATGAAAAAGTATTAAAAGGTATACTGCAAAAAGTCTCCCTTTTATTTTTGCCCTTCCCTGCTCCCTTACCCAGTTTCCCTCTTGTATCAGTCAGGTTTAAATGATGGATTCAGAAACTATTTTGAGTACTTTAACCATTGAAAGATTTAATACAACAAATTGGGTACTTAGAAAATTGTTGGAAGGGTTGGGGGAGTGTGGCTCAAAGGGGGCTGCCCCTTAGAATGATCACTTTGAAGGACTCACCACTGAAGCTGTGATTTGGAGGTCAGGAAGTCACCACTGCCACTGCTGTCTCTACCACTGCTGCTTGACACTCAGGAAGCCAGTGACTAGACATTATTAGTTCCTTGCTACTGCAGACAAACATATCAGTATCATCTGGGAGCTTGTTTAAAGCTCTTAGTAGGCTCTTGCTCCACCTACTGAATTAGAATCTTCATATATTTTTTTTTAATTACCATTTTTTTAAAGATTTGTTTTTATTGTTTTTGACAGAGAGAGAGACACACACAGAGACAGAGACAGAGAGACGGGGGAGGGCCCAGAACAGTCTCCATAGTTGACATTAGTTTTTCCATATAGTTTCACTCCACAGGTGGGCACAGGGCTGCGCAGGGCAGGAACTGGGCCGTGGTCTCACCCCAGTGAGAACCAAACTGGGGGTACTCCCCAGTTCAGCATGTGGGTCCACACGGGCTGGGACTGGGATTTGATCCTCTGTCCCCAGGGCTGCAAAGTGAGCGCTTAACACTGAGCCATCCCGGTTTCCCAGAATCTTCATTTTAATAATGTGCCCTGATAATTTGTATTGCTTAGTTTCTTGTGTATTTTTCCAGATGTTTTTTGCATGTTTAAGCAGATATGAATATAAGATATATATTCTTAAATAAAAAATAAATAAGAGATTACCCTACACAGTATGCTGCAACTTGCTCTTTTCATTTAATTGTTCATCTTGGGAGAGTTTTCCATTATCATGGCATAGAACCATCTTGTTTTTAACAACTGCATGGTATTCTATTTTATGGATTACAAAATTCTTAAAATTGAGACTGTCTAATACAGTTTGGGTTGCGTGGTCATTCTTACTTATTAGAACATGTAAAATACATTCTAGTTGTTAAATGTTTACTTCCTTTCTCCTTTGTGCTCAGGTCTTGTGTATCTGTCATCTTGTTTAACTTGCACTACAACCCAGTATGCTGGGTATCCTTCTTCCACTTCACATGAGAGAACTTTGTAAAGTTAACCTAATAACATAAGCTAAGGAATGGTCAAGATTGGAATTTGAATCCCATGTCTGTTAGCCTCCATAATTTGTGACATAATTATACAGAGCCTCTAATTGGTAGTATTTATTTGGTACTTTGATTACTTACGTCTTTGGCAAGAGGTTTGGAAGGATATTGTTTTAGATATTTTGGGTGGGTATTAAAGGCATTTCAATTTCCTTTTTTCTGACTCAGGTATCCAGCTCACATAGAAGATATTGACTACGAAGAAGGAAAAGTACTCATCCATTTCAAGCGTTGGAACCATCGTTATGATGAGTGGTTCTGTTGGGACAGTCCTTATTTACGCCCTTTAGAGAAAATACAGCTGAGGAAAGAGGGCTTACATGAAGAGGAAGGATCTTCTGTGAGTAACAGATCTGGGAAGTTCTGTTATGAGCTCGATCAGCCATTGGGTACTTTATGTTCCAGCCTTTGATGTTCAGTGTGAAAGTCAGTAGCAGCTGGGGACCAATCTTTATTTTAGGTCTGTAATTGGAATCCTGAGATTCCCCAGGGCACCTGGGACTCTTGAGGAATCCCAGTTGTCATCTGCTTATATGATGTTATAGATGTGTCAGCTTATAAAACTAATTTGGTTGAGACTGCATTGATGATTATATTTTTCTTTTATGCCACTGTATCACTTTAGGTCATTTTTTAAGCGGATCTGCTCTTTGATCACTTATTAAGCAATCATTCCATGTGAAGTACTGTTCTAGCTTCATATCAAGGTCTTTTATATGTCCTTGAAAAACTTGGAATTGATTGGACTGTATTCTTTTTTTCTAAATTTCATAACTATGCTTGGAGCTTTTATTGACTTCAGAAAGAGGGATGAAGTATTAGTTTTGAGGTTTTTTTACATAGACATTGAGACGTTTATAGAGATCCTGCTGCCTTTGTATCTGACTCAGCTCTGAATTCTGTTTTCCATTTTAACTCTGACCAGGGAACTTGAACTCTCACTAGTCTTCCCCTCACCCCCAATTCTGGATTGTTCACTATTGTCCAGTTTGATTGCTCAGTATTTATTCTACAAAATGTATCAATGCAAGTTGCACACACCTCCTAGGATGGGTAAAGTCTTGTGTCTAGCTCTTTTGTTTTGACTCCTAGTGAATATCTTTCTCCATCCCAACAGCCATCTCCCCTTCCTACTCTTGTGAGTTTTAGCCTCTTTTATGAATTCTGGTTTGATGTGTCCTATGAAATTGGATTGGTAACAGGCTCTTTTTTTGTTTTTTAATGTTTTTTTTTTAGGAATTTCAAATAAATGAGCAGGTCCTTGCTTGCTGGTCTGATTGTCGTTTTTATCCAGCCAAAGTCACTGCTGTTAACAAGGATGGTAAGGCATTTAAATTGTAATTGTTTTTTCTAATGACTTAGTGGGTAGTTTATAATGTTAGCACTTAATAATATGTGGGCTGTTCAGAATATAACAAGAATAGTTACATGGCTGGATACTTTCTGGGCAGTCCTTGTATATTTTTAAAGATTTATTTTACTGTTGTTTTTTTTTTTGACACAGAGAGAGACAGAGACAGACAGACAGACAGACAGAGACAGAGAGAAGGGGGAGGGCCCAGAGCAGTCTCCACAGCTGTACTTCATTAGTTTTTGATAGAATTTCACTCCACAGGTGGACACAGGGCTGCACAGGGCAGGAACTGGGTCGGGGGACCTCCCACATAAGCCCAAGCAAGAACTTAACTTGGGGCACAACCTAGTTCAGCATATGAGTCTGCACAGGCCGGGGCTGGGATTTGATCCTCGGACCCCAAGACTGCAAAGTGTGCACTTAACCCACTGAGCCATCCTGGCATTCCCTGCCTATATTTTTAGATGTATTTATTGCCTAGAAGTCCTCTCTCTCCAAGTTACCAGTAATCACTATGTCAGGAGTTAGGAAGAAATTACAAATGGAGAGAAAGTTGGTTTAAATAGGGTAGTTTGATTCTTTTCCCTTTAAATTTTAGGAATTGTTTTCTAAAATATTCGTGGTTCATCTGTCATTCTACTGGGATTAGTGTAGGTTCTTGCTGTCTAGAACAGTGGTTGGCAAACTGCGGCTCGCGAGCCAAGGAGTCTAGGAGTTCCTAATATAATTGATGTTATAAGCCCCTAATATTTGTGAATAACCTAGAAATAATAATAGACATTTTTTAAAAATGTGCTTTGAGGATGCAAGGTGATAGAGGGTGGTCTGTAACATGAGTTGCTAGTTGAGATTAGGGTACTGGGATTTAGAGCACTGAGTTGGGATTCCTTTGCCAGAGTTTAGAGCAAGCTTGTCCAGTGTGTGGCCCATGGGCCATATGCGGCCCAGGACAGCTTTGAATGCAGCTCAACACACATTTGTAAACTTTCTTTAAACATGAGATTTTTTTTTGCATTTTCCTTTTTGTCCTAAGCTCATTAGCTATCGTTAGTGTATTTTATGTGTGGCCCAAGACAGTTCTTCCAATGTGGCCCAGGGAATCCAAAAGATTGGACACCCCTGGTTTAGAACATGTGAGGAATCAGGACAGGTACCGACTATGACCCAAAAAGATTCATTTTGCTAGTACAAGTCAGGAGGAAAGTCATAAAGATAATAGGTATGTATGGTCAGCATCCTGACATAGACACAGTCTCTGGGTCCAAGTGATACCTTTTTTTTTTTCCTAGCATTTTCTACCAGGATGTTTATGGTATGTCTATGATTGCTGTAGTGAATATTTAGGGTAAGGGTATCCAACCTTTTGACTTCCCTGGGCCACTTTGGAGGAATTGTCTAGGACCACACATAAAATACGCTAATGCTAATGATAATTGATGAGCTAAAAAAAATCACAAAAATATCTCATAATGTTTTAAGAAAGTTTACAAATTTGTGTTGGGCTGCATTCAAAGCCATCCTGGGCTATATGTGGCCTGCAGGCTGCAGGTTGGACAAACTTGATATAGGGTAATCAGGCCTCTTAGTACCACTGTTAGGGGTTGACTATAGGCCAGATTGACTTTTTTTTTTTTTTTAGATTTTTATTTTTATTGTTTTTGACAGAAAGAGAGAGATACAGAGACAGAGAGACGGGGGAGGGCCCAGAACAGTCTCCATAGTTGCACATGATTGGTTTTTCCACATAGTTTCATTCCACAGGTGGACATGGGCCTGCACAGGGCAGGAAATGGGCCGGGGTCTCACCCCGGTGAGAATTGAACTGGGGGCACTCCCCAGTTCAGCATATGGGTCCACTTGGGCCGGGGCCAGGATTTGATTCTTGGTCCCCAGGGCTGCAAAGTGAGTGCTTAACCCACTGAGCCATCCTGGTTTCCCCCAGACTGACTTTTTATTCATATTCAGAGAAGTTATTCAAGTACTTACTCAGCACTGTGCTTAATACTGGACTTTGGGCTAGCCAAGAAGTTTTGTCTGAGAATATGTTGAAATGGTCAAAAATGAACATATAGGGATGCCAGGATAGCTTAGCAGGTTGAGCACTTGCCTTGCAACCATGAGCTCCAGGTATTGAGTCCCAGCCCCGGCACATGCAAACCTATATGCTGCACTTAAGCGCAACTGTTAACTACTGATCCTGGGGCCAAAGGTTCTTGCCTCCCATGTGGGAGGCCCCCAGTTAGGTGCCTACCCTGCTCGGCCCCACATCCACTTGGGAGGAATAAAACTATGTCACAACTAATGATGTACAACTATGGAGACTGCTCTGGGCCCTGATCCCTTCTCTCTCTCTCTCTCTCTCTCTCTCTCTCTCTCTCTCTTTCTCTCTCTCTCCTTCTCTCAAACAATAAAAGAACAAATCTTAAAAAAAAAATGAACATATATTTGCATGTAGCAGACATTTTAGTTTGTCTATTGCCCTACTTCCAGTTCCCCAGCCATTAGAACAGTGTGGGTTAATAGATGTAGGTTAACTCATGTTCCAGAAGTATGTTATACTAGCATGGCCCTGTTGCCTTAGGCCTCCAAAGGAAGATTTATTTTCTAAGTTGTCTAAACAGTTTCTGATTCTTCAGTTCATGTATTAAGTCTTTTTGGATTATCCCTTGTTTTTCCTTAAATTACTTTTATAAGCTTGTGTTCCAAATAAAATCTTCTGTGACTACTTTTCATATGTATCACATTGACCTAAAAACTTATTTTAGGGGAAGGTGGGATGGCCCACTGGGTTGATCGCTCATTTTGCAGCCATGGGGACCAAGGATCGAATCCCAGCCCTAGCCCATGTGGACCAATATGCTTAACTGGAGTGTGCTTCCTATGTGGGAGTCCCCCAGTTTAGTTCTCATCAGGGTGAGCTTCCCATGTGGTAAGCCCCTGGCCTCCAGCTCACAGGGGTGTACCTCCCGTGTGGGAGGCCCTTGGCCCAGTTCCCACCCTGAGTGGGCCCTCGCCCACCTGTGTGGAACAAAACCATGTTGAGGACTGATGACGTACAACTATGGAAACTGCTCTGGGCTTTGCCCCCTTCTCTCTGTCTCTCCCTGTCTCTGTCAAAAACAATAAAATAAATCTTTAAAAAAATATTTTCAGTTTATTTCCCCCATGAGCTAAAATTATAGGAGGGAGTCTTGGGGTAATGGCTGTTTGTTCCTAAGAAGGTCATTTGCTACCCTAACATATGAGTTCTATAAGCTCTGAATTCTGACCAGTGAATTTTAGTTAATTTAAGACACTGGAAGTAAGTGGAGATTTCTGCCAAAACCTGTTTTCCTGAGTTCTTGAGTCTGAGGTCCTGTGTGCTGCTACCCTTTGGTTCTTGAGACTGGAAGGGGGAGGAGAATAAGGACATGGGGGAAGGGGAAGTTCTGAAAGTTAGTGAAACTGGCTGGGTGGTATTGTGAGGGAAAGGTCGTCTTTGTGGGAGGTCAGGTATTTTGAAATGAGAAAATGACCCTTAGGTATTTTTTTTTTTTAAAGATTTATTTATTTATTTTATTGTTTTTGACAGAGAGAGAGAGAGAGAGATACAGATACAGAGACAGAGAGAGAACTGAACTGGGGGAACTCCTCAGTTTAGCATATGGGTTCGCACAGGCTGGGGCCGGGATTTGATCCTTGGTCCCCGGCGCTGCAAAGAGCGCTTAACCCACTGAGCCATCCCGGCCTCCCCACCCTTAGGTACTTACTGTCTTTGGGTTAGATTTTATCTATGGGAGCTAGCAGACAGTTTCTAGTTCATCATGATTCATTCTAGGAATTACAGAATTGAGGGGGATGATGGTGGGCTCTTTATTCACTCTTTTCCTGGTACTTTCTCTCCTGCCTCAGTTTCATTTGTAGCAAGGGCCACCACAGCTTAATGGCACTGTGAGTAGAAGCTGTGCCGGCAAGGCGCCCCTTTATTTCCTTTAAAAGTCATTCTGTCTTGTTATTGTGTCCAAGAGTAAGCTGGGGATGTAGCGAAGTCGTCACACTCTGGAGATTCATCTTTGGAAGGCTTGGTCTGATTTTCTTGCCACTGATTTTCAAAACCTCCTTGGTGGTTTTGTGGAGGCTGAGTATTGACTGAGCAGGCTGGTGGGTGGGGGCTCTAGCTGGAGTAGAAAGCATTGGCTGCTGGCATTGAGAGGCTGGCATAATTGAATTACAACTAAATAGTGACTGGAGTTTCTTAAGGGAGTTACTTAGCACTTGGAAACTGGGGAGGGCAGTGCCATGTTATTTAGATCTTTTCACCTGGAATGGTTCTTTGGCAGTGGTAATTAAGCACCATTTAGTTTAAAGGCAGCCACACCTGGTAGCTTTGTAGACCCTCTTTATAGTTAAAGATGGGATTCTGCTTTCAGAGAATCTTTGTTTAGAAGCCATCTCTGGTGAGTTGACCTTCGTTCCTTGCTGGGGCTACCCTAGATCTCCCCTTTTTTACATGGGTAATGGCAGAGCCATTTTTCTTTCAGGGCTTTGTGTCCCCAGCTATGGAAGACTGTGCTCTGGAAGGCATTCTTTCTGGGGGAAACTGAAAGTAGGTTCACTTTTACAAAAAAATGAGGAATTGTTCCTTCCTGTTGATCTGTGGTGTTTTTTTTTTTTAAGATTTATTTTTATTGTTTTTGAAAGAGAGAGAGAGACAAAGGGCCCAGAGCAGTTTCCATAGTTGTCATCAGTTTTCTGACATAGTTTCATTCCACAAAGGTGGGTGTGGGGTCGTGCAGGGCAGGAACTGGGGGTGGGGGAGCTCCTTTGCCCCAGTGAGAACTGAACTAGGGGCACATCCCAGTTTAGCATATGGGTCTGCATGGGCTGGGGCCGGGATTTGATTCTCAGACCCTGGGCTGCAAGTGAGTACTTAACCCACTGAGCCATTCTGGCATCTCTGATCTGTGTTCTTTAACTCTGAGTGAGCAGGCTTATCAGGACCTACTTCCTTATGGTTATGCATATTTTTAGGTCATGTGGTATGCCCCCCTATGTCCCCCCCCCCCACCTCCTCTCTCCCGGTTCAATCTCTTTGGTTTAGTGCCTGAAGTCTGTATTTATAACGACAGTCTATGGAAATGGTCTTATTTCCAGTTTCTGGTTGAAGCAATTACTGTTTTTTGCTTTCTTCATGCTCTAACTGATCCTACATTTAAAATATGGGGACTTGGGACTATGAACAGCTTTGCACAGAGATAAAAGGAAGATTTGGGTCCACACATGCAAGTGTTAGCTTGGGTCTTCTATGAGGGGGAAGGGTTGGCAATTTTCTTTTAAAGTGACTTAGTGGATGATAATAATTAGAATCACTTATTGATCCCTTGCTCTATGACAGTCTCTTTGCTAAACTCTCATTTAGTTCTTTACACAAACGTGGAAAGGTTGTTGCTATCAACTCCATCCTCATTTTAAAGATTTATTTTATTGATTTTTTTTTTAACAATTTACTGTTTGTTTTTTTTTAAATATATACCGGTATATATCTATTTATTTATTTTTGAGAGAGAGAAAGAGAGAGACTCAGAGACAGAGAGAGAACTGAACTGGGGCAACTCCCAGTTCAGCATATGGTTCCACCTGGGCCGGGGCCGGGATTCGATCCTGGGTCCCCGGCGCTGCAAAGTGAGCGCCCAACCCACTGAGCCATCCCGGCTTCCCCTTTATTGATTTTTGACTGAGAGAAACAGAGACAGAGAGAGACAGAGAGAAGGGCGAGGGCCCAGAGCAGTCTCCATAGTTGACAGCATTAGTTTTCCATATAGTTTCATTCCACAGGTGGGCACAGGGCTGCGCAGGGCAGGAACTGGGCTGGGAGCCTCCTACATAGGCCCCGGCAAGAACTGAACTGGGGGCATACCCCAGTTCAGCATGTGGGTCCGCATGGGCTGGGGCCGGGATTTGATCCTTTGTCCCCAGGGCTTCAAAGGGAGCGCTTAGCCCACTGAGCCATCCCAGCTTTCCCTCCATCCTCATTTTAAAGATGAGGAACTAAGCTCACAGGAGGAGTTCCAGAGCACACACATTAATGGTAGAGCTAAGATCTGAATGGAGGTCTGTGGGACTCCAGAATTCCTGAACTGCAGTTCCCATAATATCACACTGCCTCTCTGGAGCAGTTTTTCTAAACAGCAGGAGTTGTCAGGGCAGGTGTTCACCGAGGGAGTGTGTGTGAATGTGCATGCACTCATATGCCTGAGATGATGGTAGAGTAGGTATAGATGGTCTGTACTTTCTGGAGTCTGGCGGTGGTTTGATAGTTCTGATTGGGAGTTCTTGAGTCTCTGGTCCCAGTCCTTGCATGGTGATGATAGGCAATTCACTGCCCTTGCTCTGGACTCATTTGAGAAATTGAAGAAGAAATTGGAGTAGTTGAGCAGTTTTGAAAATTGTTGGCCACAGAACCCAAGCCCATTATGTAAAAATTGCTAAGAAGAAAAGACTAACAGGGAAGGGAAGGTATCCCTCTTCCCACCCACTGAGGCACACATCTGTGGAGACCTCAGGACTTTGGGAAGCCATGTTTGAAAACGGAGTCTCCTATCCATGGCATCCTGGAATTCTCTGACTCCTAGAAAATGAGTGTGATACACTAAAGATCCTGAAGGGAAGCTGGGATGCTTCAGTGGGTTAAGTGCTCACTTTGCAGCCCCAGGGTCCGAGGATCGAGTCCTGGCCTTCGCCCATGTGGTTCCTTATGCTGAACTGGGGTGTGCTTCCCATGTGGGAGGCCCCTAATTAGGTTTTTGCCGGGGAAAGCTTCCCATGTGTGGGAGGTCCCTGGTTCATCCCCCAGCTTGCAGGAACATGCCTCCCATGCGGGAGGCCCCCAGCCTGGTTACTGCCCTGTGCAGCCCCCACCCACCTGTGTGGAACAAAATCATGTCGAAAACTGATGATGTGTAACTATGGAGACTGCTCTGGGACCTCCCCCTTCCCTGTCTCTGTCTCTCTTTCAAAAAGAATAAAATAAATCTTAAAAAAAAAAAAGGGGGTGGTTCTGGAGTCACAGTTATGGTAGATTTCAAGAGCAACAGAAATCTGTCCTATCCAGAATGACCTGTGTATCCCTTGGTCCTAGAGAAGAGCTTGCTATGCATCTCTAGTTTCGTTCTTATATCCCTTCTGCTATTACTGACTGCTGTAATGCTATCTGATATGTTGAGTTCTCAACTTCCAGAGGAGCAAGGCCAGGAAGCTTTGTTTCACCTGGCATTGTAAGGACAGGGCTTCTTAATGGAGCCTGAGCCGGGAGGCCTTTGTGTTAAGGACATGCTTATTTTGAATTATGTCATTTACATGTTATTGGTTAGATGTTGTTTATGGCCATGGGAGAGGTTTATTGTCATCCATCCATGGGAAGATTCCATGGGAAGACACTCTTAGTTATACATGAAACCATTTAAGTGGATTGGAGGCTTTCTTTAGGCCACTGTTGTCCATGGGATGTGTTATTTTGTTCCCACTGTTTTAGTGAAGTCTAAGTTAGACTCTGTGCATGATCAAGAGAGAAAGTTTCAAGATGATCCCTTGTAGTCCGTTAGAAGTTAAATAGGTCAGGGTCAGGATATTGCTATCTAAGGACAGTGGCCCCTGTGCACCTTTGGCTATAGTTTGGATGCTCTGGGTCTGTGGTTTGAACTTTAGGCTGGGGACCTGGGAAATAGGCTGTGTGGGGTAGTGGGAGAAGAATTGGTCAGAGGTCAGCAGGCAGGCTTAGGTTCTAATTCTAGTTCTGTTTTAGAGTTAACAGGACACAGGACACAACAGAACTCAGGACACAACCCTTCATCTAAGGTATCCATTTTGAGTCTGCCATCAGGAGTAAGCCTCAAAATTGACCTCAAATGGCTGAACATGTACTGTTGGAAAGCATAACTTAATGTTGTCCTTTTAAATGTGTGCAATGTCTGTAAAAATTGGCACTTTTCAGTTTGATGTAGCTGATGCTGAACTTCCTTTGTTGATAAAATAATTGGAAGTTTAGGATTGGATGGCTGTTGGCACTTTTTTTTTAAATATATATATATTTATTATTATTATTTTTTTAATTTATTTTGACAGAGGAGAGAGAGAGGGAGAGATACAGAGACAGAGAGAGAACTGAACTAGGGGAGCTCCCAGTTCAGCATACGGTTCCGCACGGGCCGGGGCCGGGACTTGATCCTCGGTTCCCGGCGCTGCAAAGCAAGCGCCCAACCCACTGAGCCATCCCGGCTTCCCATGACACTTTTAATATTTAATATTTAATGAGAATTGGGTGCTTAAGGGCCCTATCCTGCACCCCATTCCCCAGGCTGGTCAGTGCTGGCTGCCCCATGATTGCTTGAAAAGGGTCTGTTGAGAGTTCCACATTGCTTATCATTGCTCTATTCCTTGCCAATACCCTCACAATAGAGGCAGGAACACAGGAACACAGACCTTTGTAGTAATTGCTCATCAGTCTTTGCTGAGCTGTCTTATGTAGAATCCTTTACCATAGCCTGTTTGTTTTAACTAAGCACACCTGTATATCCTGTATATCTAGCTTGTGTGGCTAGCCATTTTCTTTTTGTGTTTGTGACTATTGTGACAATCAGTCTTATTTTATAATTGCTAGGAGTGAAGATCAGTAGGTAATTACTTATTGTCTATGCCAGTGGTCCTCAGACGTTAGTGTGCACTAGAACACCTGAAGGACTTATTAAACACACATTTCCGTGTTGCACTCACAGAGTTTTTGTTTCAATGTGTTGGGGGTGGTAACTTGTATTTCTAGCAAGTTACGGGAGTTTACTTATGTTGCTGCTGTTCTGGGCAGCAATGATCTTCAGTGAGCCAGGTGCTGTGTGAGAGAGGAACCAGTATAAAATGTCTCTGGCATTGGAGAACTTGCTTTTGATTTGGGATCTGCCTTCTATATTAAGCAAGAGTAAGTGTGAGGCTCTGCACAGCAGGTGCCAAATGAGTCTTTGAGAAGATCAGAATAGGGAGAAATCTCCAGTAGTTAGGAAGTCAGGAAACTTTTATAGAACTATTGTGGTCATTTGAGTGGGAGTCTTAAGGATCAATGAGTGGCATAATCCAGACAGGAAAACACTTGATAAAGATGTGGAGGTAGAAATGTCATAAGGCAGTTTCGGTGGGTGGCAAGTAGCTAGTCACTTTGAGTTGGTGGTATACTAGTAATGAGAAATAAAGTTTGGCAAATAATTGGGCTCAGATTGTATTGGACTTTTAACACTAGAGAGCAAGGCTTTTTAGTAGAGGTGGCTAGCCATTGACAGAACCCTGTTTAGGAATGGAGGAGAGATGGGGTGGGGTTTGGGAGAGAATGTATAAGAAGGAGGTAACCAGCCAGAAAGTTTTTCTTGTTGCATTCTGTTCTCAGCCTTTGGGAATTTTTCCCACCTTCCATGTTGGATAGGAAATTGGTTCTGAAAACTGACTATATTTATTTACCAGTGGTAAACCATTACATTATTACCACTGCTTCACTGGTAATCTTGACAATGTTACTTACGGTTCTTTTTTTAATCCCTGGGACAGAAAAAAGTGGGGGGGGAACATGGGTGGATTCTAAGATGCAGAAGTTTGAAAGTGTTAGTTTGGGTGTAGCTAATAAGAACTTTTGTGGTTTGATACTTTATTTGGGAAGATATGATTATTTGGATTTCCAGTTTCATTATTTTTTAGCAGAGGGTGATTTTTGTTGGGCATTTTTTTCTAATGGAATAAAACTAGTTAGTGTAGCAGGAACCATTTTGTGTTTTGGCCATGTCTCTTTTTTAAATATTGTAAATGAAGGTAAAATGAGATTACTGTGACCTCTAAAAACATTATACTTTTAGTAGAAAGTCATGTTTCTTTTAAAGTTTAAAAGCTATTGCTATCCTGAAGCCCAGAAAATAAAGATTAAATGATAAAATTAAAAAATTCAACAATAAATAAATATTTAGTCTGACAAGTTCACAAACTCACCCTACAAAAGGTGCTACAATGCCTCATTGCTGAATATCACTACGGTCACCTTGGAAGTACTCCCCTTGGACAGTATTCCCTATGTACTGTCACCAGTCCCTAGTCTACCCTTCAAAGCAATTTTTTTTTTTAAAGATTTATTTTTATTGTTTTTTGACAGAGAGAAAGACAGATGGAGAGAGACAGAGAGAAGGGGAAGGGCCCAGAGCAGACTCCATAGTTGACAGCATTAGTTTTCCATATAGTTTAACTCCACAGGTGGGCGCGGGGCTGTGCAGGGCAGGAACTGGGCTGGAAGCCTCCCTCATAGGCCATGGCAAGAACTGGACTGGGGGCACACCCCAGTTCAGCAAATGGGTCCGCCTGGACCAGAGCCGGGATTCGATCCTCAGCCTCCAGGGCTACAAAGTGAGAAATTAACCCATTGAGCCATCCCTGTTTTCCCCTTCAATGCAATTTTGAAACTCTTTCTGGAATGGCCATCAGAGCTGCCGTCGTATTACCCTTGATGTCCTGAATGTCATCAAAATGTCTTCCTTTCAATATTTTCTTTATCTTTGGGCAAAGAAAAAAGTCACTGGGGGCCAGATCAGGTGAGTAGGGAGGGTGTTCGAACACTTACTTGTTTACTGGCTAAAATCTCCCTCACAGACAGTGCCGTGTGAGCTGGTACATTGTGATGCAAGAACCATGAGTTGTTGCTGAAAAATTCAGGTCACTTTTGTCTTAACTTTTTCACTCAGCCTTTTTAGCACTTCCAAATAGTCAACTTGGTTGACTATATGTCCAGTTGGTACAAATTCATAATGAACAATTCCTGTAAATGTGAGCAACATCTCTTTGACTCTTGATTTGGACTGATGGAACTTTTTGTCATAGAGAATTGGCTGACTTCCATTGTGCACTTTGATGTTTTGTTTCGGGGTCCTATTGGTACACCCATGTTTCATCACCAGTGATGAAACACCATTTTGCCTCTCCTGTCAGGTCTTGTCAAAGTTCGACTTTGCTTTTGTTCATTGGTGAGCTCCTTTGGGAACATTTTTGGACACACCAAGATTTTCAGTGAAGATTTTCCTAACTGTTTCTCTTGGATGTTTACTTGGTCTGCTGTGTTTCTCATAGTCCACTGATGATTTTGACGTACAATTTGATGAAGTTTTGCAATGTGTTTTTTTGTCAGTTCTCCTTGTTACCGGTACTAGTCGCCCTGATCTGTCTTCATCAATAATGCTTTCTGTCTCCTCAGAAAAATTTTTAATCCATTTGTACACTGCTGTTTTTCTCATGGCTTTATCCCCATGAACATGGACTAACATGTCCCTGATTTCACTTCCACTCTTGCCATGTTTAATAAGAAATTTAATGTTTGCTCATTGCTCTAATTCAAGCGCTGATATTTCCATGATGGCACAAAAAAATACGCAACAACAGTAACAGATGCCATGCAGCAAGACACCACTGCACATCAACACAAAAACAGCTGGGAGACACTGATTACCAAGGTTATGAAACCTTACTGAGTTGTTTGTACAGTGCTGCCAACATAAGTGCATGGTGGCAAATTTGTGAACTTAATTGTTAGACCTTGTAAATCTGCATTTTCATCACATTCTTAATTGTTTTACTGTTTTTCATTCTTGATCTAAAATCAGTACATCTTTTTATTTTAATGAAGTGTCATAAAAATAAGGTGGTTTTTTTTTAATGGATTTTTAATCTGTATAAATACAAAGAAAGGCAAGCATACTATTATCTTAGAAAATAAATACGAATGATGTGATTCTCAGTTTTTAAATTTCCATAAGTTTATTATTGTGGCTGGAGCTCCCTTGTGTTTATTTTTTGAAAAGTTTTGTCAATTTCATGAAGCTGAAAATTAAAGTCATGATGTCTTCTTGAATTTTAGGTACTTACACTGTGAAGTTTTATGATGGAGTAGTGCAGACTGTCAAACATATTCATATCAAAGCGTTTTCCAAAAATCAGGTGAGAAATGTGGTTTTGTGTTTTGTGGTTTTGGGCATTAGTATGAGTAATGCTAACATTGTAGTTTTGTTTTTCAAGTAAAGACATATTTGTTTATAATGACAAAGTCTTTGTGTCCTCTATCTGACACTATTTCACTAGAAAGCAATACATAGATTTTCAGAAATTATAAATATTTGTCTCTCTCTGCCATTTCCTTTTAACACAGATTCTTCCTTTCAAAAGCACCAAATACTTGGATACCATTACCTGTTTCTGTTTTCTTCATCTTTTCTGGAAAGTGTCTGGTTATTTTTCTCCATGTGCCCTGTCCCCAGAGCTGTTACCCATCACAGGGAACTTGCTGAACTACTTGAGAAGATCTAAGTATGTTATCTCCTCATCTAACTTTGTCTTTAAGCTCAGGACCATGACATAGTGGTTCCAGAGCTGTAGTTTGATGGGATTTGGCAATCACTTGCTATAGATGTGCCCGGGTTGAAAATTTTGTCTCAGGCATATATTTGTCTGAGCACAAGACCTAAATTTTGATACTGGAAATATGGTGCACATGTATATGGGCCATCTAGAAGTGTTGCCTATTTTCTTCATGATTTTATCCCCCTTTAATCTTTTTCATGTTTATGTCTTAATGGAGTAGTTGAGGGAAAAGAGATAAAAATTTTGGATATTGATGTTTTTAAAAACTCTTGATTGTTACTAATTGTTACTTACCCGTTTGGTGGTTGTTAATGCGACAGTATTTGGTGATGCTGGAACCTGTTTTGTCTTTTGTTATGATGATCAAATGTGTCTACTTATCACAGACTTTTGTAAATTCTTCTGTACTTCTATTTAGCTGTTTCAAAGGATCATGATACATGATATCTTTAAAGATAGCCTCAAGATGTTTTTGCCTTTTGATGGTTTTCCTTTTCAGAAAATTGACAAAATTATAAAGCTTTAGCCCCAAAGATGTTTTTTCTTTGATCATTTGCCCCTCAAGCATCTAAGGAGCTACACAGTGCTCTAAAACATTATTTTAATGTTCAGTTTGACGTTTTTTGTTTTCAGTACATAGAATAAGTTAATATAGAGGACCATATTAAGAACTTGTCCAGAATTGTCACATTGGAAGTCCAGGGCTCCAGAGTTTGCTCTGCTATACTCAATAAACTGATTGAGAGCACTCATGGTGCTTTGGCTTAGAGTTGGACACCTTACCCAGTGTGGATTTGTGGGTGCTCTCTAGTTCTCATTTTCCAGAATCCCCTAAATGTTTTACTTTGTCTCAGACCTGGAAGGTGGTCAAGCACGGGCACATGGCACCTGTTTGCTTGCTTTTCTTTTTTAAGAAGACATAATAGTTTGGATAAATGACTTCTGAGTTCTTTTCAACCCTAGATTATAGAATCCAGGGTTCTATAATGGCAATTCACAAAGCAAAACTTCTTAAAATTATCTGTCAAATAAATTTTAAGGCTTTTTTCATATAGTATTAGAATAGATTGAGGTTTCTTCTGTAGGACTACAGTGTCCTATATATTTTGGTAAACAATATTTAAGGAACATTTATCTTTCTTTGGAGTTATAAAAATAATACATATTTGCTGTAGAAAATAGGAAAGTACAGAAAAGCGCACAAAAAAGTAACAACTATAATTCTAATATCTAGATACAAATGCTTTTAAGTATTAACTTTTTGATGTATATCTTTCTGTGTTTTTTGTTAAATATTTATGTATATACATATTTTTTTTCAAAGTTGGAATCATGTAGTATATTACTGTAATATAACTTCCTATTTTTTTAACAAAATAACATTTTCCCAAGTTCCTTAATATTGTATGTGAATACAACTTTTAATAACTGTAGTATTTTATAATATGTATGTAATCCTACTTTGTGTAACCAATTTTCTAATGGTCACTTAAGGATATGTATTTGTAAATCTGGGTGTGCAAGTGTGATTATTCTGTTAGTAGATTTCATTTCTAGGAATTCATTCCCTTTAAAAATATAAACTTAAATCTTTTGACTAAAATTGCCAACACCCCCACCCCAAACCAGGTGGTTGCAATTTATATTTCTGCCAGCAGTTACTGAGGAATGCTTGTTCTCAAACCTGGCTGCTTTCAGAAAAGTTTTGGGACTTGGAAAAATATTTCCTTCTAAGCACTAACCACAAGGATTCTTCTAGTTTATTATTTTTCCCTATGGTACAAATTAAACTTTCACTCAGTGAGTATTTAGGCACTCCCTTCTGCTTCTGGCAAAGATCTGTGTGCCTTGTGTGTGCTTTGTGCTAGGTGCTAGGGATCTCATATGAATCTGATACAGTGGAGACTGAGGTCTTGAAAGAAAGATATATACACAAATAAACTTAATTGTAGTTTTGGCAACTCCAGAGGTTTCAGAGCTGGCTTTATGATGAGACAGTCATATTAGGACACAAGATTTTTAGGGTCAGTTTTACAAGCAGTAATTTATGAGGAAAGTAACCAACAAGTAGTACTTCTTCTTGATGGACAAAACCTCAGTAACTCAGAGACACACACAGTAGGTGGCTTGTTGGATGGTAGAGGAAGCAAAGATTCTGTTTCTGTGTTGGAAAATCTTTGGCTTTCCTATTCGGCCTCCAGTTATCAGTTTGGGTTCTTCCCCACATAAGAAGTTAGCATCCACTGGCAAACTGAGCCAGGCCTCTGAAAGGCCCTGGGACACTGTAGTCATGCTTGGGTTGAGAAGGATGGGCATGAAGGCATTTTCTTAGACCACCTCTGTCAGAAAAATTGCTTTCCACATGAGGTCCCCAGGGTAGTTGTTTGTCCCTTTAATTATTTTCTAGGGACTTATTAATCATAAGGGAGATAGCTCTGTCTCTGAAGGAATTGAATATGATTGCTCTTTTTTTTTAACTTAGTATTGGTTCCCAAGCCTCAGAATATGGGTGGATATTTTCAATGGAGCTTTCTATTATGTGACCTGGCATGTGTCTTTTTAAAATTTCTTTGTCTTCATAAGTTTGCAGAAATCCATCTGATTTTATATTTGCAAGTAATCACAAAATATGTTTCATTGCTGTTTTGCTCATTTTAGAATATTGTGGGTAATGCTAGGCCTAAAGAAACAGATCACAAAAGTCTTTCATCATCTCCTGATAAACGAGAGACGTTTAAAGAGCAGAGAAAAGCCACAGTCAATGTGAAGAAAGACAAAGAGGACAAAGCCTTAAAGACTGAAAAGCAACCCAAGCAGTCTGATAAAGAAGGAAAGTTAATCTGTTCTGAAAAAGGGAAGGTGTCAGAGAAAAGCCTTCCTAAGAATGAGAAGGAAGATAAGGAGAACATTTCAGAAAATGACAGAGAGTACTCTGGAGATGCCCAAGTGGATAAGAAACCTGAAAATGACATTGTGAAGAGTCCACAAGAAAACTTGAGGGAGCCAAAAAGAAAACGAGGCAGACCTCCTTCCATAGCTCCTACTGGTGAGTTTCTCAGGTGGGCTCTGCAATGGGCAATGCCAGGGTCTTCTGTGGCCTTTTGTGGTTCCTTTTCACTTCTATACATCAATCCTTCTTTTCTTTCTTTGTTTTTTTTTTTGCTGACTTTGAATTATCCTGTAATCTGAAAACAAGTCATATATGTGAAGTCAAATTTTAAGGGAGGGATATATCCAGATGAACATAAGTTGGGAAACATGACTGTGACTGAGCTTCTGGAGTGGTAGATAACTATTCACTAGATTCTTCAGCTTATATGATAAAATCTAATAAGCAGAGGCCTTTTGCTTGTGCCTAGTCAAATTATCTTAGTTTAAGTAAGCTTAATAGAACCTCCGATCAAGAAATACAGTTTTTATGAGAGACATGAAAGAAGTAAAGTAGTTGTGGGCATCTGAAGGAGACCCACTGAAGAAGCCGGGGCTAGAGAACACAACTTAGGAGGCATGGGTGCATTTGAAATTGAGTTCCCTGGAGAGTGATTATTGATTGGAAATGTTCCCAGTCTAAATAAAAAGCTGAGATAGCCAATTGTTAAGAGTCAAGGTTAGAAGGTACAGATTTAAGGAAGAATGCACAATTCTTAAAAAATGTTGAAATTTGAAATTATTCTAGAGTAATCAAGAATGAAACATACCCTGAATTTTTTCCTAAGCCAGTCCTTCTCTAGGTCAATTCAGTGACATGAAGAACCCTCAGGAATCTCTAGACTGAATGCTGCCTATGATTTTCTGGAGGTGGTCTTTAGACATTATTGCTTGCACATTCTTTACATGAATTTTGAAAAACTCTGAATCCCCTAGCACATTTTAAAGTTGATGTCTATATTTTCTTATAGGTTTAATAGTTGCAAAAGATATATATAAAATATAAAATTTATTTTTATAAAAACTACAGTTAGCTCTTTCATTGTTTCCATGTGATGTAGAATGCAAAGCTGGTGCTATCAATCCACACAGCTACATCAGACCATCAGACTTAATTTGTGTGGCAAAAAATATACCTTAATTTACTTGAAATAATTGTATTTCTACTCATTCTCAGTAGACATCCTTCTCACATCTGTGTTCTAAATTAGATAGATTTTTTCCCAGATAAAATAAAGCACCTCCTCCTTCAATGGTTGTGACTGAATTTTGCCCTCAAGAGCTGAGCATGCTTTAATTTTCCCTCGACAAATCCAAGGCCTAGCCCTTTAACTGTTCAGTTTGGTAGCAGCTAGCCACGTATGGCAGTTGAGCACTTGAAAACTGGCTAGTATGAATTGCGATGTACTGGAAGTGTAAAATACACACCAGATTTCAAATACTTAGTATCAAAAAAGAAACCAAACAAACAAACCAAGAATGTAAAATATCTCAATAATTTTTTATATTGATTGCATGTTGAAATATTTTTGGGTGTATTGGGTTAAATAAAATTATTCTTAAAATTAATTTTTCTATTTTAAACTTATTAATGTGATGATTAAAATTTTTAAAATTATGTACATGGCTTAATTTGTGGCTTTTTATTTCTTATTGGATAGCACTGGGCTAAATTCTAACTCACTGGCCTTCTCAACAGCATTCCAGGAGAGAATGAATTTCTAATGTCCAAGGCATCCATGATCTGTAATAAATTGACTTCTCTCCTGTGCATTGAGAATGGCTATAAATCACCCTTGGGTGAATTGAAAAAATAACCTATGTGTTTGGTGTTCAAATGAGGAACAGTAGTTGAGAAAGTTTCAGGGTTTTAAACCACTGGAAAGTGTACTATGTTAAGATGTGGGATGAGTGAGAGGCAGGCCTTTTTATGTAAGTGGGAGAAGGGCACTTATATAAGGAGAGGTGGAAAATGTGAACTTTCAGAAGTCTGTGCCCCCATCTCAGTTTAGGAAGGAATGTATGTGGAAATTGAGTGTTCTGAAATTGATTCCTCTTGAGCTTTTCATGCTCTGGCTGTACCCCCTGGAAAGTGTGTACTGGGGTAGCTGCACTTCATTTTTCAGATTGCTGTTACGAAACCACATGACTTCATTCAGATAAAATAAAGGCCATTCAGTTCATTGCTGTTATTTTGCAATTGTAAGATTTCATACCAGGTAGGATCGATTTAATAGAGAAATGGTGTTTTGCAAGCTTACTGTTAACGCTTTCCTGAGGTTTTCCTTCCCAGTCAGAATCTCTGAATCAGGGTCTGAGGATGTGACTTGTTAAACAACCTTCTCAGATTATTCTTACTGTAAGAAGAGTTTGGGAAACACTGAAGTTCTGTATAGTCAGCCTCAGTTTATATCAAAGTGAAGAAGGCTTGCCCAATATCTCATACACAGTTAAAATTCACTTTAAAAATTGCTTGGAATATGTTCATTGACTCTGGAGCCTTGAGCTCTCTCAATTGTACAGAGTTGACTGGAACAGGATCTGAGCTATTTAAAGAGGATTGTTTGTCTTTGTGTTTAATTTGGAATGTGTGTGATCTCCAAGTTCCCACCACTTGGAACAAAATAATGTTGGCACACTGGGGAGATTGAATACAGGAAGAGCCAACGAGTTCAGCACTCTCATCAGATTTGCCTTCTCCGAGCTCAGCCCTGTTTGTTGTCTGGCCATTTGTAATAGCTGATCTGAAGTTATTGGTGTTATATAAGTCTTCTCTCCCCTTCCATTTCCTTCCTTTTCTCCCTCTTTCTCCTCTGTCCCTCTTTTTCCTTTCAACCTTCATCAGACCCCTTAGCCTTGCCTTCACCCAAAGCTTCCCAATTTTTTCTTTTCCTTTTTTTTTTTCTTCTGCCTGCCTTTCAGATTCTCATTTTTCCTGATTGGGGAGAGCTTCTTAAGTGTTAGATATAAAAATAAAGTGAGTACTGACCAAGGGTTTAGCTGCTAACTTATGTGAGAGCTAGATTTGCTAGTGATCAGCAGCCTTGCCTGGAACATTGACTATCAAATAGCATAGTATCCTGAGATTTTTCTGGAATTGTTTTTAAGAGGTTATAAATGTTGACATTCTTTTTGGCTCCTCAAAACTAGGACCAGTGCCAAGCTAACTAATTTAGTAAATAGAGATTGAAAACAATAATCAAGCTGTAATTTCAGGGTACATACTTTAGGGGAATTAGTTGGCATGTTGGATTTCCTGAATATTGGATAAATCAAGTTTTGATTAAAAGATTTGATGGTGATAAAAGTGACTTTTCTGTTGTTCTTGCACCTTCATATTTTAAAGCAGTCTTGTTGAGGTATAGTGTTTTAAAGAGAGGGTTTCAGGGCAATATATGACTAGAGCTGGGTCATAGGAGAGACCAAAACAAAAGAGATTAGGAGGTCAGTCTTCAAGGGGTCAGTATCTCCCATAAGGTAGTAGTTTCTCACTCATTTTCCTTTTTTTCTTTTTGCTTAAGTAAGAATGCCTCTTGGTCTGTTTTTCATGCAAGGATATCTCTCGCTCTGTTTGTCTTAAGTGTAATAATGAGGAGTGGACACTAAGAAATTACATAGCATATTTTGTGTGGTTTAATTTACATTGTAGCTGTGGATTCAAATTCTCAAACTTTGCAACCAATAACATTGGAATTGAGAAGACGGAAAATATCAAAAGGAAGTGAAATCCCGTTAAAACGTCCTCGGCTTGACAAAAATTCATGTGAGTCTTCACTTTGTGTATGTGTGGCTAGAAGTTGACTTAGATTGGGTTGGCCTCTCCTATATCCATGTTTTCCCCTAATCCTTATAGGCTCTAAGGCAAGTTTGTCCAACCTGTGGTCTGTGAGCTGTTATGTGGCTTGGGACAGCTTTGAATGTGGCCCAAACACAAATTTGTCAACTTCCTTAAAACATTATGAGATTTTTTTTTTTTAGCTCATCAGCTTTTATTAGTGTTAGTGTATTTTATGTGTGGCCTATGACAATTCTTCCAGCGTGGCCCAGGGAAGCCAAAAGGTTGGATACCCCGCTCTAAAGCTTGTCCTTGATTGCAGGAGCTAATGTGAGTGAGATTAAAAGGAGTTTTGCTAGAAGAAGAACAAATCTCAAAGCACGAACTCCATTAATGTTGGGTTCAATAGTGCCATCTACATTCCCATAAACTACATTTGATTTGGATTCCACTGGAAACTTAATGGCTTAGGAAGGGATGAATTTCATATGCTGAGTGAAATTTAAAAATACTATTTATTAAAAAATATATATCCTGTTGGCTCTACAAAGGATTTGTGATGGTGCTAAGGCTCTATCTCATTGATCTTGAAAGTTAGTATAGGGAAGCTGGGATGGCTCAGTGGGTTAAGTACTCACTTTGCAGCCCTGGAGCCTGAGGATTGAATCCCGGGCCCAGCCCAGGTGGACCCATATGCTAAACTAGGGTGTGCCCCTAGTTCAGTTCTTGCTGGGGCCTATGCGGGAGACTCCTGGCCCAGTTCCTGCCCTGCATAGCCCCGTGCCCATCTGTGAAGTGACACTATATGGAAAACTAATGCTGTCAACTATGGAGCCTGCTCTGGGCACTTCCCCTTCTCTCTGTCAAAATAATATTAAAAATCTTTAAAATGACAAAAAAAAAAAAAAAAAAGACAGTATATAGACTTTTATGTTGGGAGCCCCAACATAGAACTTAGTTGTCAAAATTGGGACATGATCTTGGCACATATTTTCAGACCACAAATCCTTAAATAAGGAAAATTCTATCCTGGCAGAGAGACTGTGCCTTCGTTTAAAACTGTAAACTGGGAAAGGATATTTCCTTTATCACTGGTCTAATATTCCATAAGTCTCTCTCAAGTCCTTATAGAGGACAGCCAGTCCAGAAATCTGTAATAACAGAGTTATTTCTTCTGGTCTCTTAACTACAACTCTCTTAATGGTTTATAGCCCAGGAAAAGTCAAAAAACTACTCAGAAAACACTGATAAAGACTTATTGAGGAGACGGTCCTCCAGGCTGTCCACTGGGACCCACGAGATCCTAGATCCTGACTTGGTTGTATCAGATTTGGTTGATACGGTTAATACTGATCCTTTGCAGAACACGTCATCTAGTACCAAGGAATCTGAAGAAGGTGAGTCAAAATTTGTTCTGGCATTGTTTTGCCAACCTGATGCCTATTTAGTGATAACCAGTCTATTAATAAATTGTTGTATACTGCCTTCCACAAGTTATAGATGATCTTGAAATCAAGTTATTGAATGTGCTGTAGTGTTTCTTGTAATACATTGTTCTTCACTGATGGTTTAGTAGGGAAGCTTTCTGTATACATTTGCGATTGGTTTTGCTTATATATGTCTGAATGTTGGGTTGGAGGTACAGTTACTTGAAGAGCTCTGCATGGTCTGTCTTTCTGGTGCTATTTTACTTCAGTGGCTCTGCTTTTTTAATGTTTTTGGCAAATCCTCTCTTATTTTAGCTTCTTAATATCCTCTTCCTTAAGATGTTCACAACCCTGGCTATATATTCTGGAACCTGTGGATATTTTCTTGCATCCTGTGAGATGAATGGCTTCCTCTAAAAAGTCTTTGGCTCTCTCTTGGTCTGTTGAGGTAGTTTTGGTTCCTAGATTATGTACATGTATATGTTTCCCAAGTTTTTTTTTTTTCTTCTAGGTCAATTGACATCTTTGGAAGCTGGTCAGGTCTCATCTGCACTAACTTGCCATTCCTTTGGGCATGGAGTAGGGGCTGCAGGCTCGGAGTTGAATTACAAGTCAATGGGAGAAAACACTATGAAAACAGAACCGGCTACTCCTCTTGCTGAGTTACAAGAGATTTCTACTGTGGCAGGTTCATATTTAGAGTTAGCATAATTGTTTTCTAATATATAGTTTTACTTCTGCTTTGATTGTGATTACAAATAATGGACTTTTCTAGTGATGTTTTTTCACCCTTTTAACAATAATATTTCCTTATTTTAATGTTATACCCTTTTCATCTATCATATTGCTAATTTTGTGTTTTCT
>PVKE010003525.1:0-71541 GCA_004027555.1 Craseonycteris thonglongyai
AATATTGTTCTTATGGAGTTTAATTTTAATGAGAAAAAATATAATAAATTAATTCTCGAAGTCTCATTAGATCACTGTAGCTGACTATACATATTTCATGCGTTTTTCAGACTTTTCAGCCAATGCCAATTTGACTATAATTAGAGTTCTGACATTCTCTGGGGTGAGCCATCCTATGGCTGCCTGAACCCATGTTTGGATAGTTAGGCATTGAATATGCTAATCTGCACCCCTGTATGTAAGACTTGAGCTATTGAACTACTTAAATAGCCAGCTTCTATATTTGTTTTCCTTAATAAACTGTGAAATGAGCTGGTTCAATGTTCATTTTTCACATATTCAAACATAAAACGAGAATGTATTCTTATGACAGCATTTATTCATTTTTTTATACAGAAGAATGAACTGCTTCATTACTTATCATTATTAGCAGCCTACTTATATAATGGAATGGTGAAAAACTAATGTCAAAAACAATTGGACTTGTAGAAGAATTTGGGGTTTACAGAGTACAATTAATCATATTTGTGATGACACCATAGTAATAATCCTTCTTAGAAAAGTACTGAAGAATCTTTAAAGTGTCAGAGGTGTGGCTTTGTATTTCTTTCTAAAGAAGATGGTCAATTCAGCAAAAATGAAATTGAATTTCTAATTGCTTAGAATAAAAATTAACTCTTAAAAACAAAGTATTCTTAAGCAATGTATAATCTTACCCACAAAACATGCTAAAAGCATCCTTGAAATATTTGTGATTGCTATTCAATAATCAGGTATATAGATCTTCTGTAATTTGAGATAATTTCTGATGTTTAACAAACATCAGAATATCATTTTAGAAGAGGACTTCATTTCATTACATCTTACTGTATTTTCATTGTTTATAATATTTTACTCATACTTTCACTTTTTTAAATTACAAGATATTGGGAAATTGGGTCTTTGGCTTTTCAAATCAATTTTGTTAAATAGGAAGTCTGAAGATACAATAAGAACATGAATTATTCTTAATGCATGACTATTGCCCCTTCAGCTTGATATTTTCTCCCTGAAGGAGACATCAAAGCAAATTAGGTTCTTTGATTACCCAATTTGACTCCTATTAATAGTACCCTTAGCATAACATCATCTTAAAAAAAAAAAAAAAGCTACATTTTCTATCTGAGAGGTTTTATTAAACCTAAAAATCCTTAGTGGACCTCTAAGAATAAGTTCTAATACTGCAACAGAGATACTTACTCCTTTATCTCAGATAAATTATTCTTTGCATTAGAAAAAACATTGTTCTATTTTTCAGTGACTACATGTTTATTCCTGTGCATAAACACGCAGTACCTCTCTGTTTATATATTTCTCCTTTAAAGTAATTCATCAGAGTTCTATAGTTTTCCTCATACAGATACTGTATTGTAAATGTTTTGTTAAATTTATACCTAAGTATTTCATTTATAGAGTGCTAATGTAAATAGGATTGTGTTTTTAATATTAAATTCCCCTTTTAATTGCTGGCATATAGAAAATCAATTGACTTTTGCATATTAATTTTAATTCCAGAATATTTTTAATTGATTCTTTCAGATTTTCTACCTAAACAATAATTACCTGCAAGCAAAGATAGTTTTATTGTTTTCCTCTCAATCTGTATAGGTTTTATTTATTATTTTATGTCTTAATTCATTAGTTAGAACTTCAAGTCCAATGTTGAAAAGCAGTAGTGAGAGAGGACATATTTGGTTTGTTCACGATCTTCGTGGGACAGTTTTGAATTTCTTATTCTTAAGTATAATATTAATTTTAGGGTTTTCTGTAGATAGTGTTTATCAAGTTGAGGATGGTCCTGTCTGTTCCTAATTCACTGAGACTTTCTATTTTATTTTATTTTTTGTTATTTTAAGATTTATTTTATTGTTTTGGACACAGAGAGACAGAGAGAAGGGGGAGGGCCCAGAGCAGTCTCCATAATTGCACGTCATCAGTTTTCCACATGGTTTTGTTTCACACAGGTGAGCTGGCCGCCTCCTGAATGTGAGGCACACCCACCTTGAGCCAGGGGACAAACCGGGGTGGAGTGGGGTGGGTAGGCAAGAACTGAACTGGAGGCCTCCCACATGGGAAGCACAACCCAGTTCAGCATATGGGTCCTCACGGGCCAGGGCCAGGGCCAGGGCCAGGATTCGATCCTGGGTTCCTGTGGCTGCAAAGCATGCGTTTGACCAGCAGAGCCATCCTGCCTTCCCCACTGGTATTTTTTTTATCATAAAGAGTGTTGAATGTTTGTCAAATGCTTTTTCTGCATCTATTGATACGATCATGGTATTTTGTTTCTTCAGCCTGTTGATGTGATAGATTACATTAATTGATTTTGTAATTAATTGCTGCTAAATTTTATTTTCTTTGAAGGTGGGGATTTGTAATCCCAAATTATTAAATTTTATTGTGAAATTTATTAGGGTGACCTTGGTTAGTAAAAATTACACAGGTTCCACGTGTACAACTCCACAGTACCTCATCCATGTGTTACAATCTGCGTACACCACCCAGAGTCAGCTACCTTTCCATCACTGTGTATTTAGCTCCCCCTCCCTTCTTTCCCACTGGGCTCCCACTCCTCAGGTAACCACTAAACTATTGACTGTGTCCATGAGGTTTTGCTTATTTGTTGCTTTCAGTTTTATATTCCACACATGAGTGAAGTTATATGGTTCTTAGTGTTTTCTGTCTGGCTTATTTCTCTCAGCAGGATGATCTCATGGTCTAGCCATGCTGCTGCAAATGGTAGTATTTCATCTCTTCTTATAGTTGAGTAATAGTCCATTGTATACATGTACCACAGCTTTTTTATCCATTCATCTATCAAGGGTCACTTTGGTTGTTTCCACGACTTGGCCACCATGAACAGCACTGCAGTGAACACTGGGGTATATATGTTTTTACAGACCAAGGTTATAGAGTTTTGTGGGTAGATACTCAGAAGGGGGATTATTGGGTCATAGGGTAGCTCCATTCTAGTTTTCTGAGGAATCTCTATACTCTCCTCCATAGTGGCTTTACCAATTTACATGCCTGCAAGCAGTGTACAAAGATTCCTTTTTCTCCGCAGTCTCTCTAGCACTTGTTCTTTGTCTTGTTGATAATAGCCATTCTAGCAGGTGTCAGATGATACCTAATTGTGGTTTTGATTTGCATTTCCCTAATAGCTAATGGTGTTGAGCGGAAAATATACAGTGGGGAAAAGAAAGCCTCTTCAGTAAATGCTTCTGTGAAAATTGGAAAACCCCATGTAGAAGAATGAATCTGAATTGCAATCTGTCACCATATACCCAAATTAACTCAAAATGGATTAAAGACCTCCACATAAGACCCAAAACAATAAACTGTATAGAAGAAAACATCAGCACTAAAATTATAGACCTTGGGTTCAGAGAGGATTTTATGAACTTGACCTCAAAGGCAAGGGAAGGAAAAGGAAAAACAAATAAATGGGACTATTTCAAATAAAAAGCTGCTGCACAGCAAAAGGAACCATCAACAAAGCAAAGAGACAACCAACTGAATGGAAGAAAATATTTGCAATCAATACCTCTGATAAGGGGCTGGTATCTAAAATATATAAAGAACTCATACAACTCAACAACAAATAATCCAATTGAAAAATGGGTAGAAGACCTAAACAGGCACTTCATTCACAAAAACATACAAATGGCCAACAGACATATGAAAAAATTGATTTTTGAATGTTGAACTAGTTTTGCTCAGGTGTGATAAATCCCATTGGGTTGGTCGTAGTGTATAATTCTTTTTACACATCATTGGATTTGATTTTCTAGTGTTTTGTTGCAGAATTTTGCATTTATATTTTTGAGAGATATTGGTCTTTAGTTTGGTTTTGGTACTAAGGTGATGCTGGCCTCATGGAATGAGCTGGGAAATATCCCCTCTGCTTTTTTTCCTACGAAAGAAATTGTAGAAAATTGGTATAAGTTCTTCCTGAAATGTAAGGTAAAATTTGCCAGGAAACACATCTGGGATGGTGTTTTCTATTTCTGAAAGGCAGTTAATTATTGATTTAATTTATTTCATAAGTATGGGCCTATTCAAATATCCTATTTCTTTTTATATGAGTTTTGATAAATTGTGCCTTTTAAGGAATTGCTCCAATAATCTAGTTACCAAATTTGTGGGCGTAGAGTTATTCATAGTATTTCTTTATTATTCTTTTAATGTCCACAGGATCTAAAGTGATATCCCTTTTTTTCTTTGTGATACTAGTAATTTGTCTCCTCCCTTTTTTCCCCCTAGTTAGTCTGGCTAGAGACTCACAGATTTTATTGATATTTTCAAAGAACCAACTTTTGATTTTATTTTTTCTATTGATTTCCTATTTTCATTTTTATTGATTTCTGTTATAATTAATATTCTTTGCTTTAGTCTACTTACATTCCAATTTTCTAAGGTAAAAATTTAGATTATTAAGTTTAGAATTTTCTTCTTTGCTAATACATGCTTTCAGTGTTACAGATTTTCCTGTAAGCATCACTTTTGCTACACCCTACAAATTTTAATAAGTTGTGTTTTCATTTTTATGCAGTTCAAAATATTTTTTATTTCTCTTGAGATTTCTTCTTTGACCCATGTGTTCTTTAGGAGTGTATTGCTTAATATACATGTATTTGGGGATTTTATGGCTTTATTTCTGTTACTGATTTCTAGTTAGTTTCAATGTGATCTGAAACCAGACATGGTAAGATTTTTATTCTTTTAAATTTGTTAAAGTGTGTTTTATGGCCCAGAATGTGCTCTATATTGGTCAGTGTTCCTTGTAAGCTTGAGAAGAATATGTATTCTTCTGTTGTTGCATGAAGTAGTCTATAATTGTCAGTTATATTCAGTTGTCTGATGGTGTTGGTGAGGTCAACTACATCCTTACTGAATTTCTGCCTGCTGAATCTGTCCATTTCTGATAGAGAACACCAACTATGACTGGCAGTGGATTCGTCTGTTTCTCCTTACATTTCTATCAGTATTTGCCTCATGCAATTTGATACTCTATTTTTGTGTTCATGCACATTAAGGATTATTATGTTTTCTTGGATAATTAACCCATTTATCATAATGTAATGTCCTTCTTTATCCCTAATTGTCTTTACTTTGAAGTTTGATCTGTCTGAAACTTTGATTAATGTTAGCATGGCATGCTTTTCTTCATCATTTACTTTTAATCTATGTGTGTCTATATACTCGGTCTGTTCAGAAAGTATCCAGGCACATAAGCATTCTCATTATATTGGCAATGGCTGGATTTTTTTCCAGACTGCCCTTGTATTTAAAGTGAATTTTGTATATACAACATATAGTTGAGTAAGTGCTTTTTGATTCATTCTAGCTGTCTCTTGACATTCAAAGTGATTATTGATAGTTTGGATTAAGAGCTACCATATTTGTTGTCCTTGTTCTGTGATTCCAATTTTCCTTTAACTTTTTCTTTTTTAAAGTTTTAAAGATTTATTTTTATTGTCTTTTTTTTTTTTTTTTTTTTTTGACAGAGAGATAGACAGAGATAGACAGAGAGAAGCGGGTAGGCCCAGAGCAGTCTCCATATTTGACAGCATTAGTTTTCCATATAGTTTCACTCCACAGGTGGGCACAGGGCTGCGCAGGGCAGGAACCAGGCTGGGAGCCTTCTGCATAGGCTCTGGCAAAAACTGAACTGGGGGCACACCCCAGTTCAGCATATGGGTCCCTGTGAGCTGGGCCCAGGTTTCGATCCTCGGGCTCCAGGGCTGCAAAGTGAGTGCTTAACCTACTGAGCCATTCCAGCTTCCCTTTTTTAAAGTTTTAATTGAGCATTTTATATCATTTCATTGTTTCCCCTTTCTTATCATATCAGTTTTACCTTTTGTAGTGGTTCCCCTCCAATTTGCATTTTGCATTTACCACTATTCCAAGTCCACTTTGAAATGACACTATATTACTTCAGGGGAAATGCGAATACCTTATTATAACAAAATAACATTAATTTTTTTCTCCTGCCTTTATATCATTATGATAATTCATATGTATATATCAAATCTAATACATTATTGGTACAAAATGTTACCTGTTAGATGAATTAAGAATAACAAAATAAAAGTTTTATTTTACCTCACTTATTCCTTCTTTAGTGCTTTTCTTTTTTCAGATAGATAGAAAGATAGATAGATAGATAGATAGATAGGAGTTTCTCGCCTATGCTATTTTCCTTCTCTTTTAAGAAATTCTTACAAGGTAGGTCTACTGGTTACAAACCCCCTCAATTTTTGTTTGCCTAAGAAAGTCTTCACTTTTCCTCTACTTTTGCAGGGTACAAAATCCTAGTTTGGTGTTCTTCCATTTTTTCCCCCTCAACACTACATATTTCACTTTTCTTGTTTGCTGGTTTCTGAGATGAAGGTGAACATCACTAATTTTTATTTCACTGTAGATAAGGTGTTTCACAACTCTGCCTTCTTTTAGAATTTTTTATCTTTTATTTTGTATAGTTTAAAAATAATATGCCTAGGTGTGGGTTTTTGTTTGCTTGGCAATTTTCCTGGTACAGGTTCTCAGTGCTACCTGGATCTTTGGTGTGATATGTGGCATTAATTTGGGGAAACTCTCTCATTATTATTTCAAAAAAAAAATGTTTTTTCTGTTCTTTCTCATTCTTTTGGTATTTCTATTTGGTCTATGTTTTACCATTTGTAGTTGTTCCACAGCCCTTGCTTATGTTACGGTATCTTTTTTTTCCAGTCTTTGTTTTCTTTGCTTTTTCGTTTTGAAATTTTCAAAGGTGATATTCTCTAACTCAAAGATCATTTTCCTTATCTGTGACCAGTCTACTAATAAGAGCATCAAAGTCAACCTTCATTTCTATTACAGTTGTTTTTTCTCTCTAGTGTTTCTTCATGGTTCTTTCTTAGAGCTTCCATCTTTGTGCTTTTATTGCTCATATGTTCTTGCCTGTTATTTACTTTATCTACTTAATCAGAGCTGTTTTAAATTCTTGGTCTGAAAATTTCAGCATCCCTACCATGTCTGGTTCTGATGCTTGCTCTGTCCCTTCAATTTGTGAGTTTTGCTCTTTTGTATGCTTCATAATTTTTTTCTTGATAGGCACAAATAATATACTGGGTAAGGGGAACTGCTATAGATAGGCCTTTAGTAATGCATTTGTGATGTGCAAGGGGAAAGGAATTGTTCTACAGCCTAATGATGAGGGCATAAATATTAGTGAGCCCTTGCCTCTGTTTTGTGAACTTCACAAAAATTTCTCCGGATTTTTTTCCTCTCCCCATTAAGTGGGAGAAGATGGCTGGAGTGGGCTGGGGTTGGGTATTTCACTTCTCCCAGGTCTGTTAGGCTTTGGTATACCCCGACAGGTCAGTTTCTGGTTACCTGGTTTCTCCTGATGACAGGCTCATAAAGAACAGCTTTGTCCCCCCTCCCACTACCAGGAGCACGAGGAGATTTTTCTCCTATATATTGTGAGAACCTGGTGGCATTTGTGGAGGTAGATCTCACAGAATTGTGGAGGCCCCCTGTGACTGTGTTCTTCTGAACTTTTTAGCACTCACAGTTGTCCACACTGAGTGTACATTAATTGTGCAATTACAGTTCAGGTTTTCCTACCCTGGCACCGTTCCCATGGAGGTTTCTACTCGTGTCTCTGCTCCAGCAAGCTAAGCCATGACTCCTTGTAGTCACCTGCCCATCTCTCCATTCTTGAGGGAAAGCAGTTTTTCCCTGTGTTCTCATCTCCCTTGAGGATCTTAGAAGAGTTGACTTTTTTTCTGTTCAGCCTTTTACTTGTTTGGACGGGAGAATGACTTGCAGGCTTCTTACATGTGGATTGGAAACAGAAAGTCCCCTGACCTGCTTTACTTTTGGAAATTGTCTGTATTACATACTGTTCAACTGTCATTGTACTGAATGCCTGCGTGCCTAGCTCACCTGGCTTATGCTTGTTATCTCTCCATCCAGGTACTGTTTGGTTTAATGTTACAGAGTTTTTCAAATCTCCTCGTGACAACATTACCTGGTCTGGCTTTTTCATACTGACTGAATACTAACAGAAACGTACAACTCTGTTGCTAACTGAAGTATTGCACCCTGTATGGTGAGGTATATTATCATATTTGCTAATTTGAAGATTATAAAGGGATATGGTGGACTTTATTTTTATCACCAGGTTCCTACTATAAGGTGACCAGACGTCCCGATTTTTAACAACTTGTCCCGCGTCCTGCGGCGTTTTTAAAAAGTCCCGATTTTTGGAAAGAATGCACAACAAGCTAGGGAACGGCGGGAGATAGACCAAATTTTTAATCAAGAACCCCCTCCCCCAGGTCAATGGTGTCCCGCTTTACCAATGATAAAATCTGGTCACCTTATACTATATTTTATTAAGAAGGAACATCTAAGTATGAAAATAAACCTGATTTAAAACAATAAATTAAGCTAAATTAACTGTTAAATATAAGCTATACAAAATTAAAAAGCCTTTTCAAGTGATTACTCAATTTAAGACAAATTGGATATTGTTTTCTTCTGTGTGGAGATTAATTTTATGGGTTATATCAGCATCATGTTTCATTTCCAGTCTGCTCAGATTTACGGTGTTTTAGGCATTCGTTATGGTTAATTTACTCACTTGGACAATTTTAATTAACTAATTAAACTACAGTCAATACCAAAATGATATAAATAGAGCAACTTTGCAAACAAAATTTTAAATCATACATTTTATTAGTTTTGGAAAAAAATTTCCCAAATGCTCATCAAAAATCATGCAAGAGTTCATTAAATGGTTTGTGACTTGCACAGGTAAACTTAATTGAAGAGCTGAGTGCTTTTATAGTGTACTCATCGACTGATGACAGTGGTCAGGTGAATTGAGGTCACTAGTTTTTCTTCAGTACTAATTATAAGCTGTTTCATCTGGTTAATTGCTTTTACTACTGCTGCTAACTTTACCATGTTTGTATATACATTATGAAAAATGTAAGGACACATACAAATTGAAAATAACAATCTTAATTCTTATTGCAAATAAGGGAGGAGATTCCACATTCTCTTTCCATAGAGCACTTAGTTTAGAAAACATCTACTGTCAATGTTCTAATCTCTCTCTTTTTAAATTTATAACGGGGATATTGGTTAGTAAAATTACATAGGTTCTAGCTGTATCATTTTATACTACATCATCTATGTGTTGCATTGTGTGCTCACCACCCAGAGTCAGTTCTCCTTCCATCACCATGCATTAATATTTGACATCCTCCTCCCCCCCGCCCCCTCCCCCCTTACGCTCAGGTAATCACTAAACTATTGACTGTGTTCAGGAGTTTTTCTTTATTGCTTTCAGTTTTCTGTCGTACATATGAGTGAAGTCACATGGTTCCTGATTTTTTCTGTCTGCCTTATTTCACTTAGCATGATGATCTCGAGGTTCATCCACGTTGGCACAAATGGCAGTATCTCATCTTTGCTTATGGCTGAATAATCATTGTGTATATGAACCACACTTTCTTTTTTCAATTTTTATTTTATTTTACTTTACTTTTTACTTTATTATTTTATTTTATTGTTTGAGAGAAGATGGGAGAAAGGAAGAGGGAGAGAAAAGAGGGGAGGGCCCAGAGCAGTCTCCATAGTTGTACATCATTAGTTGTGACGTAGTTTCATTCCCCACAGGTGGAAATCCATGCGGGGCAGGAACTAACCTGGGGGCCTCCCCCATGGGAGGTGAGACCCTTTGCTGCTAAGCCGTGCCAGCGGCCACAAGTTGTGCTGCAGTTCAACACATCAGGCCACAAAGACCTGGGTGGAAATCTAACCCCAGAACTTGCTATTGTGAGGCAAGTGCTCAACTACAGAGCTATCCCAGTATCTCCCAATTAGATTATATTTTATAATATAATGCTTAAATTTTAAAATACATTACTTTATTAAGGATGGCAAGATATAGACATTCTGCCATATTTCTGATTATTTGAATTTCTCATACAGTTATACATTAGGATGTGAGAATTTGCTTTATATATCAAAGCTTGTATATAATATCAAAGCAGCAATTTGTGAAAAGATTTATATAAAATCTATATTTTAAGAAACAATTAAAAGTTTATACAGACATTAGCACACTTTTAATTTTGTAACAGCGATGTATGTAAAATATATGTAGAGATAAAGTATCTTTTAGCAAAAAGTTACTGAGTATCTAATACATATTGAACAGAGGAAAGTACATTGTGTCTGGTTATTTTAACATTACTTTTTCAATTATATCATGGGTATTTATTTGTATTAAAATTATTCTTAAAATGCTATGTTGATTGTTATATATCTACTTTTGTTACAGTTCTTCTGTTGTGGATGATCTTTGTCTCTAAATTCTTACTTTTTTCACTAACACTGCAATAGACAGATTTGAATATACATTGGAGTGACAAATATCTCGGAACAACAAGTACAAGGAACATTTCTTTATTGTGTATCCTTGGGTAAAATATTATACTTCTATGACTTAGCTCTGTTGTCCGTGTAATGGGGATAATAATACCTCAATGTTTTTATAACATTAAATTAGATAATATTTTTAATGGATGGGGCACAATCCCTAGAAATATAAGTGTTCAATAAATGTTAAGTGCTTTAGTTGTTACAGTTATAAGTAGTGGGGAATCTGAATTACATAACCCTTTCCTAAATATAATCTTGAAATATCACATGCTACATATACAGATGTATGAAGAAATTATTATAACATAACTTATTAAGTGAACTAATAATAAAATATACAGAATAGTATCTGAAGATATAGAACAAGATCTACCAAATTAAATGAGTCAAGGAAATTTTGATATTTAGGTTACATCTTTTGAGTCCTAGAAGATGAATAAGAAGTCCAATAAAGAGGCTGAGAAAATAAGCAAAAGGTTGTCAGCATGAAGAAAGAAAACAGTAAAAAAAAAAAAAAAAAAATCACAATTCTTTAGAACTGTTAAGTGATGCTGTAAATAAGATGTTGGAGATTGAAAGAATTATATTTAATCATTACATGTACATTGAAACATACTCATAGCCTCATTATACACTTAATAACACCCAGCCTGAGTTCTAGTTGCAAAGTTAGTTACCATTCCCATCTTTTCCCATTTTCTTGTGTGCTGATTGAAACAAAAAAAGAGAGGTAAGGAGTCATATTCTATTTCAGAATTATGTTTATGTGGTGGGCACAATTGCAGAAAGATAAATAAGATGATTATTATCCACCAATTATAGTCCAGCAATCTATTTTACTTGTCTCTATAAAATTGTCCTAGACAAAGAATATAATATTTTGGTTAGAGAGATGGAAGGGGTGGGATGTCACTGACTTTGTATATCAAAACTAATACATGCAAAACCCCTGGCTCTATATATTCATCTGACCCTACAAAATCAGTTTTATTGTTAACCCTGACACCAAGCCCCAAAATGGATATACCTCGTTAAAATCATCTCCTATATCTCAATCACCAACACCAGTCTATTGCAACAAAAGTGATAGTGGGGAGAGCAGATGATGGCAATGACCAGTTTCAGACAACAAGGCTGGATTGGAAACATCACTGTAGCATTGTGATGGTGTGAACACTGCATTTACTTTATGTGGCAGAAAAAATATTGAGAAAGAATTGGATTTGTTGGGTGTTTGTGTTGAGAAAAGGTCATTTTGCAACATGGGCCCAATGGCATATTTCAATAGTACATCAAGAAATATTATGCATTTTATTTTAAGATTTACCTTATTGCTTGAGAAAAGGTCAGAGAGATACAGAAAGAGAAAGGGGGAGGGCCCAGAGAAATCTCCATAGTTGTACACCATTAGCTGTGATACAGCTACATTCCATATAGGTGTATGTGTAGCCACTCTGGGTGGGAACCAAACCAGGGGGGCTCCTGCATGGGAGGTGAGAACCCTTGCCACCAAGTCATGGCAGCTACTAGTTGTTTTACAGTTCAGCATATGGGTTTTCATGGGCTGGGCTGGAACTCGAACCTCGTACCTCATGATTGCAAAGCAAGTGCTTAACCTGCTGCACTATTCTGACATCTCTGAAATATTATTAATTTTAAAAAGAACTCCAGATTTCAAAGTGATGTATATTGAAATGGTCTTTTAGCTACTCTGTGACCTATGGGAATAGCAATGTAAGAAATTCAAATTAGGGGATGCCGAGATGGCTCACTTTGCAGCCCTGGGATCCAAGGATTGAATTCGGCCTGGCCCGTGCAAACCCATATGCTGAACTGGGGTGTGTACCCCAGTTCGGTTCTCACCAGGGCGAGCTTTCCATGTGGAAGGCCGCCGGTTTGACCCCCAGCTCACAGGGACATGCCTCTCATGGGGGAGGTTTCTGGCTCAGTTCCTGCCCTGTGCAGCCCCACCCACTTGTGTGGAATGAAACTGTCAAAAACTGATGACATACTATAATGGAGACTGCTGTGGGCCCTCCCCCTTCTCTTTGTCCTCTGTCAAAAACAATAAAAAATAAATCTTTTTTTTTTTTTAAAGAGAAAGGATTAAAATTGGAGTTGGAAGTATATACCATAACAACTTAAAGAAAATTAATAGTAAATTATAACACAAACAAAATTAAGTTTAGGAACCTACTGCTCATAAATTTAAAGTATTTTATATAATGGAGGAAAATATGTAATAGAAAATGTGTAATATGTTTCTAATATAGCAAAATACTACCCTGTAAATATGCATTGGGCGTGATAAGTAGATGCCTGGCTTTGAGGAATAATTAAAGAGATCCTCAGTAGTTTGACAGAAAGTCTGTAAGAAAAATGCCAAGAGAATAAAGAAGTGGCTTGATGGATTGTCCTGGGAAAACAGTTGGTATTCTTGATAATATTTTTCTTGTTAATATAATTATGTTCTGGTAGTACTTAAAAAAAAAAGTGGTGGAGTTTGACTAAGAGGTGAATTAGTAACACTATGCAAACCTGAATATTTATGACACTCTTTAAGGACTTCAGGGAAACAATGGAAAGATGGAGTATAAATATGTATAATAAATGTCATTGGGAAAATCATCTTATATAAAGGATCGTATTTCTGTCTCATTAATATTGTATCTCAGTGTTAAAACAAGGAAATAGTGAATTAACTCTGGAAAATATAGTAAAACATATTCTACAGAGAAATCTCAAAATTTAGATATTCCTTAATTGCTTTGTTCTTAATAATCATGTTTTAGTGCCATTGGGGATTTCAAAAGAAAAGAGAAAATTGTACATACAAATAGATTTCTTTAGAAATATTACTCTTGATTCCTGTTTTATTCAGCATATTATTATGAAAATTTTTGAACCTACTGCAGTGTTGAAAGAAATCTAGACCCATGTGTCACCTCCACTCTATCCATCTATTGATTCATCTTAGTTGTTTGTTAGACATTTCAAAGTTTTAGACATTAGTACATACATGTACCCCTAAATATTTCATCATGAATATCATTAATCTGAAATTAACAAGAGGGTTTTAGGAGAGGCAAACTGTTACCCTTGTAAAAATTGGCCCTTTGGAGTAACTGCTTATGTATTGATACATTTATTCAAGTTTTTTCTTTTCTTCCTTTTTTTTTTTTTTGAGTGTCCAACATAGACCAGGAATTCATTTAGGTTTGAGGATATAGTCTCTAACAAAACTGACAGTTTCTGGTCTTTCTGGCTTTTTCATTTAGAAGTTTTTATACTATTCGCAGAACCAAATGGTGTTGTACAACATAACTGGTAAGCTAGTGGAGGTTTTAAGCAATAAAGAGACAAATCTTTTTGTATAAAGAGAATTCTATGAAAAAAGTCTGATAAATTAATTTACCACCATTTTAAACTTGTAATCTTAGACTTTGGATAAATATGGTTATGCTTTGTGTATGAGTGTGTGTATATGTGTGTGATTAAAAACCTACACACAACCATTCCATTATTTATTTATTTATTTAGCCTATCTGTGTGGTGTTATTTTATACTGCTTCATGGATGGTATGATATGATGACAGAAAATGAACAGGAGAAAATGCAAATACTATATAAAGATATGAAACATATCTTCATGTAGGTATTTTCAACACAGTGATTTCACTGAATTTTTTTTTAACATAATGTGATTTTTGAACACTTTAGTGGCCAGTCTATTGAAGGAAGTAGATAGGCTCTCTGTGGGGGAAATTTTTAATAAACACAACACACTCAAGATAACTATTCCATTGCATATGAGTGCTGAAATTGTTTCCCTCACAGAATAATTTATATTATAATTTAAAAACTAACCTTAAATTCAAATTACTGAAGAGATATATTTTTATACCTTGATAATGCTTTATCAACAGACAACAGACATGTTTTCCAAAAATTAATATAGTTGTAGTATGAAAAATAAATTACAAAAAGCAAATTCTTGAAAGTAAGGATATAGTTTTAGGAGCAATAGTTCAAGTATAAATATAGCTATCTGCACTAGTTCATGATAGTAGGAATAATAAGAAATAAATGTGAATGATATTGGAAGGAAAAATGATGAGTCAGGGGTTGATAAAATTAAGTACAGAGAACAAAAAAGGATAGGTAGGCCAATAATGTTTCTTGTTCAAGCCAGAATGTCTAGAAAAATTTAAATGTTTGCAAAAATAAATCTGATTGAATGGGGAAATGATGAAAATATTTTAACTGTGACTTCAATATATACATCATAGAATTCCCCGTATCAATCACATTTTCAAACCACAATCTATGTTTCCATAAAAAATTTATTGGTTCTATTTTTTTAGAAATAAAGCCTATTTTCTTATACTCATCTGTTTTTTAATTTTGATGCATTGGGAATTTGATACCCAGATACAAATATATATCCAAAGCTACAGAGATGAAAAATAGGAAGTAAGCACAATGTCAAGGAAACTTTATGAAATTAATAGTTCAAACCAAAAGGAAAATAAGAAGAAAATTCTCCACGATGTGAGTCTTTATAAAAAGACTGATCCTGCATCCTACCCCCAAAATCAGAGACTTGGTTGGCATCTTGTTTTCCTCCCAAATGGAGAGGCTGAGATGAGAACTTGAATGTATGTCACTTATTTTGGAAGATTCCCTGTTAAAAGACATGAAGGAGCAATCAGAACGAGACAGAAAGGCTGGCAAGCCATTATAATTGTGTTTTTATAATAGACCTCACTAATGTAGTCAATGGAAGCTCAATAAAAAGTTTTTGGACTTCTGAGAAGCTTATAGAATGCTTTCCAGAATGGTTGCATAAAGGATGGAAAGTGGAAGCATATAAATACTTCTACCATATTCACAAGGCTTGCTTGCACATGCCAAAAAGATTCTCAAAGTGTCAAAAGAAGAATTTGGGAAAACAGGAGGTGAATAAATTTTAGGATAGGGTGCTACCTTCATGAGTGAGTTTCAGCTCATGTGGAACTTGAGGAACTATCACCCAAAGCCACAACTAAAACAAAAAATAAAAAATAAAATTGGCCAAGCAAGATGTAGAGTTCCACCTTTCCATTTCCTCTTGCATATTAATCACAGGCATACAGACGCTGGGTTCTTCAAGTCAAATGCTTCTAATACAGACTTTCAATACAAATGTAAACATGGAAAGGATCAAAGGCAGTGTGAAACACAAAGGGATAGCAACAATACACAATTAGCAAAAACAGCAGGAGTCACTAGGCTAATCTGTCCATTACTGGTGGTTTTCATGGGGGCGGGTAGGCAGCAGGACACATGCGAAAATAGTGTTATTGCTAGTTCTGGACTGATTTCTTCCTCTTGTTCATTTTCAGTACACTTCTTGAATATGTGTGAGCTAACCAATATTCTTTAATATATTTATTTTCTGCTTTAATTAACTAGAATTTGTATATGTTGACAGCAATCAAAAAAAGCTGACCAAGCAAAAAGCAATGCTTTTAAGAGAAAGGTTGTATAAACACACACACACACACATAAATATGTAAAAATGACATAATATTAAGGTTAAAGTAATGAATTCTGGCATAGACTTATTATACCCAAATATGCTTTCTCCCTTTTTCTTCTAGTCATATAACTTTAGTTGTTATATGGATAATGCTCCCTCAAAATAAAAATAAATTTTCAAGATTCTGATGATTTATCTTTCAGTGTACATCCTCTTTTTTTTTTCATAGCAACATAGTATTTAAATGAGCTAAACTATGTTTCACAGCTGCCCTTGCAACTGAATACATGTGTACAGATAACTAAATTCTGATTAATCATATGTGAACATACGTGAACTATGTAAATCCCAGATCATTTTCATGAAAGGAAGGTTATACCTTCCATGTCTCTCCTTTTTCAGTCTAGCCAGCAGGGATAGAGAAATAACATTAAATAATCTTTGACCTTCCAGTGAGAAGAACATTCTGGGAATATGCGAATAACTAGAGAGAAGGAGCTTCTTTTCTATAACTTTAAAACTACCCTATCTTTTGTGTATGTGGTAAGAACACTTAACATAAGATCTACATACTTAACAAAAGTTAGTCTACAATATAGTATTGTTAACCATAAGTAAAATGTTGTTCAACAAATCTATAAAACATAATCATCTTCCATAACTGAAAATTTATACTTGTTGAATAGTAAGTTCTATCTCCCATACTCCCCAGCTCCTGGCAAGCATCGTTCTATGCTTTGGTTTTATGTGCTTTACTATTTTACATATCTTTATACAAGGGTTATTATGCAATATTTATCCTTCTGTGACTGGGCTATTTTACTTAGTATAATGTCCTCAAGTTGTCATTTGTGTTGTTGCATATAGCAGAATTTCCTTATTTTGTAAAGGCTGAATAATATTCCATTATATGAATATACTACATTTTCCATATTCATTTATAATGTCCATGAATACTGTAATAATTTGAGTGGGGAGGGGAGAAACATTTCTTAGTGATCCTGATTTCAATTCTTTTAGATAAATACCCAGGAGTGGGATTGCTGAATTATACAATATTTCTATCTTTAATTTTGAGAGGAACTTTTATGCCATTTTCCATTAGTGGCTGGGCCAGTTTACATTCCCATCAACAGTGTAATTACAAGTGTTCCAGTTTCTCTACTTCCTAGCCAACACTTACCTATTTTTTTTTTAATAGCCATCCTAACAGATGTAAAATGATACCTTATTCCGGTTTTTATTGGGAATTTTCCTAGTGATTTGTGATGGGCATATTTTCATACACCTGTTGGCCATTTGTATGTTCTTGGTTTTAGTCAAGATGTATCTTTTATTTTTAATCTTATTGAGGAATAATTGACAAACATATATTTAAAATGTATATAATGAGATTGCTTGATAAACACATACATTGTAGAATAATTATCAAGGTCAAGATAATTAACACATCTATCACCTCACATAGTTAAATTTTTGTGTGTGTGCACTAAGAATACTTAAGATCTACTCTCAGAAACATTCAAGTATTCATTGCTGTATTATTACCTAGAATCACCATGCTGATCCTCAGAATGTATTCCTCTTATAACTGAGTATGTGAGATCTTGACCTGTATCTTCCAATTTTCTTCTCGCCCACCCCCACCCCAAAAGCTCCTGCAAACAACCATTCTATTCTCTATTTCTAGGAAATCCCCCACCTTCTTTTTTTAAGATTTCACATATAAGTGATAAAATAGAGTATTTGTATTTTTCTGTTCTGTCTGACTTATTTCACTTAGCAGAATGTACTACAAATTCATTGATGTTGTCACAAATGCCAAGATTTTCTTCTTTTTTTATGTTGAATAATATTCATACACACACTTATATAAAAATATACATCACATTTCTTTTATCCATTCACCCATCAAATGACATTAGGTTGTTTTCATTTCTTGGATCTATAGATAATACTGTAATGAACATGGAGGTGCAAATATCTCCTTAAGATATGGGCTTCAATTTCTTTATATACCTGGGAGTGCTGCTGGCTCACATTACAGTTCAAATCTTAATTTTTTGAAGAACCATCATACTACTTTCCATATGGCTATACCATTTTACATTCCCACCAACAGTGTACAAGGGTGCCCTTTTCTCCACATCCTTGCCAAAATTTATCTTGTCTTTTTGATAGTAGTCATCTTAAACAATGTGAGGTGATATCTTGTGGTGGTTTTGATTTGCATTTTATTGATGATTAGTGAATATGAGCATCTTTTTACATACTTATTGGCCCTTTGTATGTCCTCTCTGGAAAATGTCTGTTCAGGTCCTCCTTTGCTTATTTTTGAAGTGAATGATTTGCTTTTTTGCTATTGATTAGTATGAGTTCTTTATCTATCTTGGATATTAGACCCTTATCAGATACATGATTTGAAAAAAGAAATTTTTCCTATTTTGTAGGTTGAATTTTTAATTTATTGATTGCTACTTTTGCTGTGCAGAAACTTTTTAATTTGATGTTTATTTTAATTTCAGTTGCTTAAGATTTTGATATCATCCAAGAAAACATTGCCAAGACCACTGTCAAGGACCTTGTTTTCTTGTAGAAATTTTTTGTTTCAGGTCTTGTATTTAAGTCTTTGATACATTACAAGTTACATTTTTGTGAGCTGTATAAGATAGGGTTCCAGTTTTATTCTTTTTTATATAGATATCTAGTATGCCCAACTCCATTTTTTGAAGGGACAGAATGTTCTATCCTCATTTTTTGTGTTGGCATGATTGTCAAAATATTGTTTGCTGTGTAACTATAGGTTTGTCTAAGCTCTCTATATTGTCCCACTGGTTTATGTGCCTGTTTATATGATATCATCATACTGCTGAATGACACTATCATACTATTATAAGACAATATCATACTGTTTGTAATACAGCTTGAAATCAGGAAATATACTTTCAGGTTTGCTACTTTTTTTCTCAGTGTTGCTTTGAATTCGGTTTCCTTTGTGTCCATACACATTTTAGTATAGTTTATATTTTCCTATTTTGGTGAAAAGTGCCTTTGAGTTTAAGAAGATTAGTATTAATTTCTTTTAATGTTTGGTAGAATTCACTTGCAAAGCCACTGGCTTTGGGTTTTTAGTTGTTAGGAGATTTCGATAACTGATTTAGTATCCTTGCTTATTATTGGTAATTCAGATTTTCTGTCAATGATACACTCCATGATAAATTGTGTGATTTTATAAGTTTATCCATTTCTTCTAAACTACCAAATTTGTTAGTGTATAATTGTTAATAGTCTCTTATGATTCTTTGCATTTCTGGGATATGAGTAGTAATGTTTTTTCTAGCATTTATAATTTATTAATTTGGTTCATGTACCCTTTTTTTTAAGTTAGTCTAGCTAAAGTTCTGTTTCTTTTCCAGAATTCACCTCCTGGTTACATTGATATTCTTTATTATCTTTTTAGTCTCTTACCCTTATCCTAAGTCCTCTTTCAAGTAAAATGTTTATATCCCTAATTTCAGAGTAATGTAATGCTCATGGAATAGTACTTCAGAGCAGGATTGTTGAAAAAGACAAGAATGCTCTTTTTATCCCAGTGTCTTTTTTGTGCAAGGCTATAATCTCAACAGAATAACCAGAACATCAGCCATATTCTTAAAGGTGAGACTTGGGGAGTGGGAGCCACAAATGGAGGATGAAAGTAATACAAGGAGCCTGATCCCTAAAGGTTATAGAACCATTACTATTATCTTCAATTTATTGACTCCTGTTGCCTTTGTTTGTATGAGGGAGAGTAATTTCTGTCTCAATCTGTTTTTCTTTCTTTCTTTTTTGGTGGAGGAGATTGCTTACTCTTAATTAAGAGAAACCTTATCCTAATTAATCCATGTCCCCCAAGTAGGTCTTCATGAATTTTAAAAATTAGAAGCGAGGGTAAGGGGGTTTATGAGAAGACAAAGGAGTAATCAGATATATTATTAACCTATTAAATATATTTATGATATTGTACTATAAAGGAGGAAGAATTTTTCTTTGAAAAGTCATAGCAATTTCTACAACAAGGACCACAGAAAACCTAAAAATTGATAACTTCAAGAATGCTACTACAGTTTTAACAGTTGGAATTCAGTAGTTACATATGTGTTCAGTTTAGTATGATCACTGTAATACCTAGAATATGAAAAGGAAAGAAATATATATGTCAGATTTATCAAATAGGAAGGATAATTTGGCAGTTACTAGAGAAGCCAATTTTATCACTCAAACATTTTGAAATAAGATAGAATGTAAACAACATATTTTCAAGTAAGATAGAATGTAAAATGATAGGCAGAACCTTTTGAAATTTTTATATACTGTACTATGAAAATAATTACAGAGCATGTTCCAAGTGGAGATTAGAGACTAACATAAAGCATTAAGATGAGTTGGGCCATAATTGAATCATTTTATATAAAGTTGAAGTGCTTGGGCTGAAAGCTTACATAAGCTTATAATATCAAGTGTATGATTTTTCCCTTCTTCATATCTCCATTTCTATGGTCAGTATGACCTTTTTCTCCATTAAAACTTATCTTTTGCTATTTCAGTCTTAAGTGAATAGAATTATTATTCAACCAGTTGTACACATACCATTCTTGTTCTTATTCTATGTACTGTAGTTTCACGGGCTTTCCTTTCAGTTTTCAATAGTCTAGACAAAAATGTTATTGACTTCTTAAGGCAGCATGTAATATAATTGAGAATGTATGTAGAATCAGTTTGAATATGGACTCTATCATTTATTAGTGATTTTGTCTTAAACATATTACTTAAATACTCTATAGGTCGAGCTCCTTATTTGTAAAAAGGTAATAGTAGAATGTCTCATCAATTTGTTGTGAGGTTAGCTCAGGCAAGGTCCTCAAACTTCAATGTGCATAAAAAATTAACCAGGGGGCTCATTAAAACACAGATTGCCATCCTACTCCCTGAGTTTCTAATTTGGGATAGGAGCAGGAGCATTTGCATTTCTAACACAATCAGAGGTATACTAATGCTAGTACTAATATATGTTGATATATGTAATATTTAAATATATATTTTATATATTTACACCAATCTTTTTATATTATATAATTTATATATATATATTTTTTTTATTTGAATAAATGCATATTTTAACTAACTTGATTATTTGACCAATGAACCTTTCCTGTCAGATGTTCCTTGATGACAGAGATCATATTGGCATTTGCTTATAATTGTGAGCAATGAATTAGACATTTTGTTCTCCAGTTCTATGGCACTCATTTGTTAAATCAATGCAGGATTTATATTTAGATGCCTTTACATTCATTGGGAAGAGGCTGAGTATTTGAAGCAGAGTGAAGAAAGTCAATAAAACTTGGAAGGATTTGAAAGGATTTTATATTATTTATTATATCAATATGATATTCTATAATAGAATATTTAACTTTTAACATTTATCTTATAAATAATTATTTTCTGAACTGTACATCAGGAAATATTAGCCTTTTTCAAAAGGTCAGTATGTGTTCTAAAGTTCTAAATAAGTTTGGAGAACTTTGCTCATCAAAAAACCAATATAGAGAATCATAATACACTTCAGCATTTGTTACTGAAAGATTTTCTTTTCTTTTTTTTTTTTTAAGATTTATTTTTATTGTTTTTGACAGAGAGAGACAGACAGAAAGAGAGAGAAGTGGGAGGGCCCAGAGCAGTCTCCATAGTTGACAGCATTAGTTTTCCATATAGTTTCATTCCACAGGTGGGCACAGGGCTGCGCAGGGCAGGAACTGGGCCAGGAACCTCCCGCATAGGCCTCGGCAAGAACTGAACTGGGGGCACACCCCAGCTCAGCATATGGTTCCGCCTAGGCCGGAGCCTGGACTCTATCCTTGGTCCCTGGGGCTCCAAAGCAAGCACTTAACCCGCTGAGCCAATAGCTAAAAAGCTTGTTTATTAGAATTTAATTTTTTAAAAGCCCTAATTTAGAAGTATATAATTGTCAAACCCTTCTCTTGAGGTAAAAATTAACTTCCTTAGAAACCACTAGGTTTTGGTGAATATAATTAAAAACTATTATTTTGACTGCTCTCCCATCTCTTCTTCCCCACCTTTCTCACAGTATCATAAACACAGTCCAGTTTGTATATATGATATATAAGCAGAAAAATTATTAAGTTCTCACTATTTCTCAGAATTTTTAGTTTTGCTTTCTAATAATTTCTAAATCTATAAATATATTTTCTATAGTTTTAGTTTTATTCTTTTTTAGTCATACAATTACTGTGCTTTCCAAAGGTGTTAACTTAAGTACTCTTGCTGTTAATAAGTTTTCAAAAACCACATACAATTATACTAGTAATAATAATATATTTTATAAGAATTTTCTTTTTATAAATTGATTTAATCTATAGAGTATGATATTGATGATCACATTGTTGATTTAAGGTAGTGATTCCATATTTTGGGGGGATGTAAGCTGTTATTATTTTTTGGTTTATATGTTTGTTTTGTTTTGAGACCAGTAGCGAACATAGAGACACATTTGCAGGATACTTCTTGATGACATCCAATTCAGAGCAACGTCTTGTCTCCTTAAATGCTCCACAGAGTAACCAAGTACAAGCCCATTCTATAAGTGCTTTCTAATATGCTTTCTAAGACACTTTGTGATTTCCCATAGCATGTAAAACCCAACTCATTCATCTACAGGTGGATTTCTGGTAGTTTTTGCTTAAAGGCATTGACAGTTACCACCTACAACACATTTAACAAAATTCATCAAACTATACATTTTAAAATATTATTATTTTTTTTTTTACTAAATTTATTGGAGTGTCTGTCATTGGTTAGTGATATTACATAGGTTCCAAGATGACTGGATAAAGAAGTGTGGTACATATACAAAATGGAATATTACTCAGTCATAAGAAAAGATGAAATACTGCCATTTGTGACAACATAGGAGGACCTTGAGATTATTGTGTTAAGCAAAATAAGCCAGGCAGAAAATATCAAGAACCATATGACTTCACTCATTTGGGATATAAAATGGGTAAATTTTAACAACATTCAAAAAGGCTTTTAAAAAATATGTGGAATCATGTCCTTTGAATAAATTAGCCAAGGACTTCAGGAAAAAGAAATGTTGTTTTTGAGTAGTCAATTTTTTAGAATATGGAACCTAATTGAGTTTCGGTTTCCCTAAAATTTGTCTGTTAGAGGGTTCCTCCCGTTTGACTCTATGTTCCCTAGGGTACCTGTGGTAATATTGTCTAAAAATATGTCTATAATCTGTCTTCTGCTCTCCAGTCATTCTTTGCTTACTCATTACCTCCTCCTTCCTTCTCCCTTCACGTGGGTTTGCTTTGTTGAATGCCAGTTTCCCAAAATTCACCAACACAACATTCTAATAAGAAAAGTTACCTAGAGAGGGGTGGGGTGGGAGGAGGGAGAGTTGGGGGTGAGGTAGGAGTGGGCACCGGATATATGGTGATGGGGGGGAGCTCATTCTGGGAGGTGGGCACATAATACGATGCATGAATGATGTGATGTGGACTTGTACATCTGGAAACTATCTAATTGTTGCCAACCAATGTCACCTCATTAAATTTAACAATAAAAAAAAGAAAAATCTCTCTATTTCTTACCCTAATAATGCAACAAAGTTTTGATAGTGTCTCAGAGGCGAAAGCACAAAGTAAAAATTTATTGGTAATTTAAAGTTTCTTTTAAGACTGATCATTTATTAGATAACTTCTCACCTATATACTTAACTGTACACCTGCTAGAGTCTATTAAACTATAATATATACATATATGTTTTTCATTGTATGCAAATTGAAGGCTCTATTTTTTTGTTTTTTTGTTTGTTTTCCCATTGTATGCAAATTGAAAGTCTGTTTTTTTGTTTTTGTTGTTTTGTTTTAATTCAGAGGCTTGATTCTGATGAATAAGATTCAGGAGGTAACTGTTTACCATTAGCAAACACACATTTTGAGACATATGAGTAAATACAAAGGGCAGATTCTGTTTTCTAATGCTTTATATGAAATAGTTGAAGCATACTTTAGGAAGTTCCTATAGTAAACAAAGTTATTTTCCTGTGCAAGAATCTACAAGAATTTGAAAATTATGTGAAAGAAGACAAAATAGGTCATGTTAACAATCTTTTATGGAGGGGGCTGGGTAAATAATTTTAGTTCTCAAAGTGCAAACTGTGTTAGGGAAATGGAAAAAACGTATATGGTTCTGTTTTCAGATTAAAATTGGCAAATTTTTATCTATCATTCTCTCTCTCTAATATCTGTGTTTACTGAAAACTAATGTCTCCTACAGTAATATTTTACTTAGGACAATCAGGAGCCTGCAGTGACTCCCTGTTGCTGATTTAAATTAAAGACAGACAGACAAACAAAAAAAAACAACTACCATGTTATTTGTTGTACTTACCAGAAACCAGTAATGACAGCCACCATCAAAGCTTTACTCTCCAGTGACTAATCTCCTTTTGGTTCTTTTTCCATGAAGGTTTCCTACTTATATCCCTGCTACATCTTTAATAATTACTTCATTTTTATTTTTATGTACCGGTACTCATTATCTTTGTATGCACATTCAGCATGCGTATTTTCATGAGTGAAGTTTTATATCCATCCTAGGAAACATTTGGAAAATTTCTATAAACATAATCTAGCACACAGGTTTTCTTACTTGGCCTCCTTGATAAGAAAATAAGCCTTAATCAGTGTAAAAGTGACTTTCCTTTTAATTTACACTCCCTCAAAAGAAATGATCATATAATGCTTCTTGTCCCCAGGAAACGCAGTTTAAGATTTTGCTACTCAAATTTCAGTATAATGTAAAAGCTAACAGCATTGCCTAAGCTGAGAGCTTGTTAGAAATGCAGAATCTCGGGCTCCACCCCAGATCTGCAGAATCAGAGTCTATAGTTTAACAAGCCCCCTAAATGATTTATATGTACTTTAAAGTTTAGGAAGCTTTTGCTTACCGTAAGTTATTTGCACATCTCTGAACCAGTCTACCTAACTATGTTAGTAGGGAATTAAAATTAAATTCTCTTTATGAATTTGCAACTGGCTGCAGGCACTAGAGCTTCTCTCTATGCTCCTGTCAGCCTCTCAAAAATATGGTGTCTATCAGGAATTTTGGTTACTTTTAAAGTTAGCAAGATCTCTCACTTAATCAGTATGTGGTAATGAAAGGACTTAGGGAGCACTTCAACTCAGGTGGGCTTTAAAAATTTCGAGGCTATATTCATTCTGCAGAGAAAATTCTTAATTTGATTGACATAGATTCATGAGCATGCTAGACATTCCTAAAATGATTTGAATTTTAATAAACATTATTAAAGTAAAGTGTAGAATACAATGAAACCTCTATAAGAGCCTCTATCAGGAAAGATCTCTTAAGGGAGATTTTGACTTGCTATCTTAAAGACAGAATTACCCATACAAAATGGAGTGTGGGAAACAGGAGAAGAGCATGTCAGGCCAAAAAAGAAACCATGAATGCTGCTCCATATGTTAGGGACACAAAATGGCTGGAACATAGATATTGGCAAGAACACTTGTAAAATCTGATAAACCTGATACATAATGGTTATCTCTTAAACTCATGTGAGTTTCTTCTTTTTACTAAGAGAACACAAGCAGTTTCTTCAATTAGAATACTATTGAATCTGACTAATGACAATTTTTGTCTGGTGTATTTGCATTGTTGAGGAAATTAAAAACTCATTAATTACAGAATTATTTAGACAGAAGAATCACTGTTACTTACAGTTTGGAAAATATAGAAGGAGATCATGTTTTTAAAACAGAACTAGCTTAGTTTGGTCATATATTTTATTGTTTTTCTGGTTTCTATTTCATTTATTTCCACTCTGACATTTGTTATTTCCACCCTCTGCAAATTTTGGGCTTTGTTTGTTTTTCATCTAATTCCTTGAGGTGTAGGTTATTTATTTGAGATTCTTTTCCCCTTAACCTATGCATTTATTTCTTTTCTCCTAAAACTGCTTTTGTAGCATCTCATAGATTTTTGATGTGTTTTGTTTCCATATTTTTATTCAAGATATTATTTTTTTTAATTTTGCTTTTGATTTTTTCTTTGACCCATTAGTTGTTCAGGAGTAGGTTGTTTAATTTCCACATTGCAGTTTTATCAGCTTTCCTCTTGTTGATTACTAGTTTTTATAACCATTATGGTTGGAAAATATATTTGGTATAATTTCAGTCTTTTCTTTTTTCTAAACTTGTTTTGTGCATATCACATGATCTATTCCGAAAATGTTTCATGTGCACATCAGAAGAATGTGTATTCTGCTGCTGCTGCTGGAATATTCTAGAAATATCTGTCAGATTTATTTGCTCTAAATTATGATTCAAGTCCGATGATTCCTTCTTGATTTTCTGTCTGGATGATCTATCCATTTCTAAAAGTAGTGTATTGTGAAGTTCCCTATTCTTATTGTATTGTTGATTTCTCCTTTCATATATGTTAGTATTGCTTAATAAATTTTGATGTCTTGATGTGAGATGCATATATATATTTACAGTTGTTACATCTTTCTTGATGAATTGACCCTTTTCTCATTGTATAATAACTTTGTCTCTTGTTACTGTTTTTGGCTTAATGTCTATTTTGTGTAAAGGAAGTCTTCCTTCCTTCCTTCTTCCCTCCCTCCCTTCCTTCCTCCTTTCCTTCCTTCCTCTTCCCTCCCTCCCTTCTTTCCTCCTTTCCTTTCATCCTTCCTTTCCCCCTCCCTCCCTCCATTTTGTATAGGACATCTTTTTCCATCTATTCACTTTGAGCCTATATGTGTGTGTCCTTAAGTCTTAAGTGAATCTCTTGTAGGCACCACACAGTTGGGCCTTGTTTTTTTTCATGCATACAGATAGTCTATGCCTTTTGAGTCTTAAATTAAATCTATTTCCATTTAGAGTAATTAATGAATGTAAAGACTTACTAATGCCATTTTATTAATTCCTTTCTGATTGTTTTGTAGTTCCATTGCTTCTATTTTTCCTCTGTTTCTGCTTACCGGTACCTTTCTTCATATGCAACTTTCTGTGGTGGCCAAAAAATAAATTAATTAATTTTAAAAAAGGTTTGTCTTCTCTTTATCTTCTGTGAATCTACTCGAGGTCTTTGTTTTGTGACTGCCACGATGATTATATAAAACATCTCGTAGATATATATAGTCAATTTTAAGCTGATAGCTATTTCACTTTAATTGCCAAAAATACCTGCTTAACCCCCTTTATATTTTGATGTCACAATTTGCTTCTTTTTACATTGTGCATTCACTAGCAAATTATAGTACCGTACCTATAATTACTTTTAATACTAGCTATAGTTATTTTAATCCTATTTTTCTTTAAACTTAGTACTATAGTTAAGTGGTTAGCACATCTTCCTTTTACAGAATTAGTTTTCTAAATCTTACTGTATATTCACCTCTACCAGTGTGTCCTATATGAGTACATCCATGTTTTCATGTCTCTGATTTTCAGGTCACTGATCAGTGTCTTTTCATTTCAGCTTAAAGAACTCCTTTTGGCATCTTTTGCAAGACAGGTCTAGTGGTGACGAACTCCCTCAGCATTTAACTGAAAATGCCTTTATAGCTCATTACTTAAAGTTAACTTTTTTTCCAAATAGAGTATTCTTCTTTTCGTTACCTTTGTTTCATAATACCATGTCTTTCTTGGAGAAGGTTTTTGGCAATAAGATTATAAGATGATCTATTAGCTTTGTGAATTTAGGTGTTCAGGTCTTTTTTTCAAGTTTGGGAATTTCAGTTGTTATTTTTCAGATAATTTTTTTATACTTTTCTCCCTTCTTTCGCTTCTGGAGCCCTGATTATTGTAACATTTGTTTAAATTTCATAGTTCACATAGGCTCTCTTTTCCATCCTTTTTTCTTTGTCTCTTACTGAGTTATTTCAAAGTTCTTGTTTTCTAAATCATTATGGCTTCCATTTCTTCTACTCTACTGCTGATGCTCTCTTTCATCTTTCATTTTATTCATTGAATTCTTCTGCTCCATAAATAATATTTGGCTCTTGTTAAATGTTTGTTTGTTTTTTTTTCTTTGTTAAATTTTTTGTTTGGTTTACGTATCTCTCCTGATTCATTTTTTGTTGTGTTTTATTATTTTAAATGCTTTCTATCTCCATGAATTCATTACTTAACAAACTAATAGTTACTATATTAGTGAAATATAGTTAGATTTCTTCCATCCTTGTTTATAATAAATCATATTTTATCTAACATACTTTATGGAGCATGACATCTGCAAATAGGTATTTTCAAGTTGTGATTTATGCTGTCTCACCTAGATCCACATATTCCACGTGCATCCTATGCTATACTAACCAAAATAACTGTGAACACTGAAAATTATTATGGATATATTCTTTTAATATCATAGGAATATTACTGTTCTGAACTTCATTAATACATTAAATACCATTGGAAAGTTAATGCCCCAAACATTTCATATGACTTAAAATATTAAAACTAAAATTCTTCAGGTAGAAAACGTAACTATGAAAAGTCAAAGTTTTGAAAGGAGAAAAAATGGGGAGTACTTATAGCAGATAGGTGACATTAGTATAAAGTTGACCTAGGGTTTACTTTTAATACCTTGATATTTTTTTATATATTACTTGTATTATTATTTACATTAATGTGATATTTATTTTTAAATGATGAAATTGGAATAGTTAAATAAATTTCTTATTCTCTTTAATAGTTCCTGATGGCTTTGGTTAATGGTGTAATTTATATTGACAGCTTTATAATATTACTATTTTATTTCATAACAATAATTACCAATGCCATTTTAATATAAAGTGTAGAATTAAATATTTTCTTTGTTAAACTACTGATTTCATGGAATTTAGCCTCATAGAGTTTCTTTAAGAAGGGTGTATGAAAACCACCTTTGTTAAATTATTTCATATTTGAAACTGGTAAATGAAGGATAGTTTGAGTGAGTAGTCAATTCTTTAACTACAATTATTTTTCTTGAGTTTTTTTTTAAATGGATATAGAAAATATGATGCAGTGTTACTGCTTAGCATTTATTAGTAGTAATATCATTATTATTTTGTTTTTTATCATTATAACTGTTGTAACTATTGTAGTCTCTTTCCATACTGCCCAAAGCCTTCTTTCTTATTTGTGGATTCCTGCAGCATTACGAGGATAAATTCTACAGCTTGATTTTTTTCCCCCCCTAAAACATAGGGTGTCATTTCTGTCTTCACAGCATAATTTTGGAGAAGGATTTTTGTTTGTTTTTTTTTCTTTGTAAGTTTCTCTTTGAATTTTAACTTCTATGTGCTTACATATTTTTCTTTGTTGTTCCATAGCTATTCTCTTTACTTTTCTTTGCCTTTCAACTATCTTTTCTCCATCTACCCCTCACATCACTTTATCCCACGTGAGCAGTATCTATACAGTTTTTTGTTATTTGCTATCCGGTTTTCATTTCTGTGAATGATTTATTTTGTATTATCTTTTCATCTCTGTCCATGCGTATTTCATCTCTTTCTGTTATTTCTTACATGTCCTTGAGCTAATGTATATCTGCTTTGATTTCTTTCATTATTTATATAATTTTTTATGCATTTATGGCCATAGGCCCAGATTTTTTTTTGTCATAGTCAAAGTTTGGTTTACTATAACATTAATTGCTAATGAACACAAATGTTCTTGTGTGATATTGTTTTATCATACTTCATTTTGGTTATAATAATCATGTATAGTTTCTATTCTAGTTCCCTTTGGACAGTCAATTATTTTTGAGACAACAGTGTTCTTATTGTAGAAGTTTTATGTCAAGAAGTGATCAAATAGTACGTTGTACATCATGGATGTTTTTGTTTCTGAGTATATTTCCCATGTTTTGAACATAACTTCAGAATGGCTTACAATTCATAGGTAGTTAAAGAATATTTGGGTGAAAGCAAGGAGCAGAAGATGAATGATAAGATTCCAATTTGCTTATAAAATTTTTTTTTTATTTTTTTTATTTTATTGTTTTTGACAGAGAAAGAGACAGAGAGAAGGGGCAGGGCCTAGAGCAGTCTCCATAGTCGTACATCATCAGTTTTTGACATGGTTTCATTCCACACAGGTAGGCAGGGGCTGCACAGGGCAGGAACTGGGCTGGGGACCTTTCTCAGGGGAGGCACGTACCCCTCGAGCCAGGAGCTGCACTGGGGGGAGGGGTGAGAACCAAATTGGGGGCCTCCTGCATGGGAAGCACACCCCAGTTCAGCATATGGGTCCACACAACCTGGGGCCGAGATTCGATCCTTGGTCCCTGGAGCTGCAAAGCAAGCCCTTAACCCACTGAGCCATCCAGGCTTCCCCAAATTTCTTAGTCTCACATGAATTCACTTAAGTGATATAATAACTAACATCACTATTGTCTCTAACAAACATAATCCAAAATGAATCATGGCTAAATTTGAATTATATTTTATTTTTCTCTTACATTATATTGAAATTGGTATAATTGATTTGTGCATGGATTATTCTAAAGATTCAAAGACATGGTTGTTAAAATCTGTTGTCTTCATCATTTTCTTCAAAGTATACTTTCAATTTCATCATGATTTCTCTACCACACTGGCAGAGTGGGACATACTATATAGGATTCTAACCTAGAAGGTATTATGTGCTGATCGTTGAAGTGATGACTATTCACTTCCATCTTTATTGAAAGGTTGTTGCTAATTATAGTTGACTCTTCTAAGCAATTATTCAATATTTGATTACTTTCATAATATACCTTTTCCATCTTTAAGATGTGTTGTCCACTGTGTGCTAAATTTATTAGGAATGGTCTTGTTTATTATTCTGTATAATGGAAAAGTAAATGAAGAATAGCATCTGGGAGTTTTTATATTGGTCAGGTCTAACAGTGTTATTACTTTTTACATAATCTATTATCTAGAACTAAATACCCAGTAATACATATTTATATGAAAATCTACAAAAGTTTTTTTTTTTTTATTCATATCCCCGGAAAATGTTGTGTTTTTTTTTCTAACATCTAGCTATTCTCTACCACATTTCTTAAAGCTATTAATATGTAAAAATATTAAGCATTTAAGCAAACTTTCTAGTAATGGCGTGTGTCTTTTTTTAAGCACTGGTATAATTCTCTAAATAGCTTTAAATTGGTAGTAATACTGTAAGGCCATCTACGAGTATACCCACTTTGCCTGGACACATTGTGCCAACATTTAAAAATGGTTTAACGGCGATTTCTCCCCAGAATGTAAGCTTTACATATCTTATTTAGAACTATTTCTGAAATTTCTATCACTCAACTCCAGGGCTGGGATTAGTTTCTCAAAAATTAAGCAGACTACAGGACCATTGTAGTATTAGGAGTCTACTTGTCAGTCACATGTATTTCTTCCATGTAACTCTTGTCCCTCTACTGAGAAAATCCTACCTATCCTAGAGGGGCAGGTAGTCATCTATGTTATCGTCTATTTGTCTGGAATGCATATCTTCATATTTTCTCCAGGACCTGTTATTTAAAAAAGAGAAAAGACAGAAAAAGTTTACTTAATGTGTTGGTTTTATTCTGAATTAAGTTATTCTAGGGTAGGTTTCAGAGACATTCTAGTTTACTGAAAGAGTGAAAAGTTGAAGACAGAATAAGAATCATGAGATTAGCTGAAGGTAGAATTGGGATTTGGAAAAGAGAAAAACAATGTTGATTAATGTTTTAGAAGTTATACTATTGCCATTCTTTTCCCACATGCCCACTTTTGCATGTGAGCAAAGAACATTTATGCCTCATTCAGATGCCATTGAAAATTATTTTTTCTTACAATATAAGGGTTTCTTGCAGTTATTTATTTGATCATTTCTTTGCCATATTCATAATGTCTTTGCATATACCTGGTCACCATATATATAATTAAGATAACTTCTATTTCAGTTAAAAACCATTCCTACTAATATTACTGTAGAAGTCAGTGTTACTGGATATGCCCTTTCTCAAATAAATTGTTGACTATTAGATTAATTACGATTTTAAGATAATACCTAATAGTCATATTCCATGCCCCCCAGCCTTTTTAGGTATACTTACAGGATTTAATTTTTTTATCTTATTGACAGATGATAAGAAACTTACATTTACTATTGCTTTATAGTTTCTACTATGTACTATTCATCCAAATAGATTTAAATCAATCTTTGATATAATCATAAAAATCAATTTTTATCATATGAACTATTATATTTTGGTATGTAAATAGAAAAACCCTAAAGTAGTAGGCCTTTGTATTGACAAAACTTTCAGAATGCTACCTAGGATCAGAAGTAATTTATTTACTTACACTTTGGAAGGACCCCCAGGAAGGCAGGAAATTAAAGAGGGTAGTACAATTTTCCTAGCCAGCATATAAGTAGATAATACAGAGTCATAGTGAGACACCCAAATCAGAGCAACAAGGAATAGAGTGCTCATAATGGAGGCATCTAAGATCCACTGGATTTCTAAGATTATATGAAATTACCCCAAAACAGTCAGGAACAGATAAAGCCAATGACAGTACAGGGGAAGTTTTGCCAATGAATAGATAGATAATTACTTTGTTAGAGCAATGACAGAGCTATAAGAATGTGATAAAGGAAATATTTATTGGCTGTGAAATGGACCTGTCAAAACTGAGAATAAGATTGGGATTTTCCTAACTTCCAACTACTTAGTTACACACAACCATTATAAGAGGAAAAGAGTGGTGGAAAACTTAATATGGCACAGACTGTATTTCTTACTTAGTTTGATTAGAGGCACAAAATACATAATAACTTGAGTTATTGGAAAAAGTTTTAAAGTGATATTGTTTGCACATCTGAATTGATGAAGGATGTTTGTGTATTTTCAAGAAGGGACATTTCTGGTTGTCTGTCATCTCAATCAACTTGTGGGTTGAGCTCAGCCCTATGCCATTCTTTTCTGAGCCTTTCAGAACTGAAGTCAGTGAGTGATCTCTAGAGAAATAAAAGGTAAGATTTCAGCTGGATTTTCTCCATGTTAGTCTCGTTGATTTCTACTGATCCTTCAGTTTTCTACATCCATTATCTTTCAAGTTCTCTTGCAAAAACTATTTTTAATGTAAATTAGATTGAATGAGGGTGTTTCGTTTTCCAAGAACTGAAATATTCTAATCCTGCACCTTCTCTGTTGAAGTCTTTGGAGATCTCATGTTACTTTTGCTCTTGTCTTTGATTCTTTATTATTCCTTATCTTGTTCTATTCTCATGTCACTTTTGTTTTTAGCTTTGATTCTTTATTCTATCCTGTCTAATTCATTCTTTTTAATGCATCGATTTTTTTCTTTATTTAAGAGAATCAAAAGCAATTGCTGGGGAAGCTGGGATGGCTCAGTGGGTTAAGCACTTGCTTTGCAGCCCTGGAGACCGTGGATCAAATCCTGGCTACAGCCCATGCAGACCCATATGCTGAATTGGAGTGTGCCCCCAGTTCAGTTCTTGCTGGGGCCTATGCAGGAGGCTCCCGGCTCAGTTCCTGCTCTGGGCAGCCCCGCGCTCACCTGTGGAGTGAAATTATATTGTAAACTAATGCTGTCAACTATGGAGACTGCCCTGGGTCCTCCCCGCTTTACTCTGTCTCTCTCTGCCTGTCTCTCTCTCTGTCAAAAAAACAATAAAAATAAATCTTAAAAAAAAAGAAAAAAAGCAATTGCTGGAATGTAGAAACAGAAAAAGTATGCATCACTATTGACTTCTGCTTCCAGCTACAAGAGAATTGCTTATATTACAAGGACCCTCTCAGTTGAAGAATTATAATGGCTGGATGTAAAAACTGTCCTTTGATAGCAGCAGACAGCAAGATATGTTGCCTGGATTTGAGTCAAGGTCCCACAGAGAACAAAAATATGATAGTATAAGTTCAAGCACTTTCACCTTTTCTTTCTCTTGGGAAGATATTGGTACTTGAGAAAAAGGGTTACCAGGAAGAGAAAAGTATGGGTATGGCAGGAAAAAATAACAGTTATGCATGCTATTCACACAAAGTGAGATAATGTCAGTCAATGTCAGGTATGCAAGGGAAAAAATAAATGTTCATACATTAGCGATAGTAGTATAAAAACAACCTAGATATACTTACTGAACTAAAATTCATAAGTATGTACAAAAAACACTGTTGTGTGTAAAAGTATTATAAAAATACACATGTAGAACTGTTTACTTCAGCATTATTTATAATCATTAATCCAGAAACTGTCTCAGAGAAAGAGAAATAATCACCAATAAGCTAGATAATCTATATTAAAAGCAATAAAGCCTATAAACTGTTGATTGATAAAATGAGATGCTCAGTGCAATCACACTTATAAAATTAAACAAACACGCATACAAAAACAACAGTATATACACCTATAGAAATATTATTAGCTTGAATGTATATAACCATAATTGTTTTAATTAGCATTCTCTAGTTCCTAATGATCTTGAACAGCTCTTCCTGTATTTTGGTCATATAATCATACTTTGTGATTTCATAGGTTTATACTTCATTTCTATTGGAGTTTTTACTCTTTTTTATGGCTTTCGGGGTATTTTAGTTAAGTCAACTTATAAATACCTTTCTTACATAGCATGTTGTAAATCTCCTCTTTAAATCTATTCTGTTTATACATACACAGTACTCTCTGTTTTACTTTTAAGATAATGGTTACATATCTATAAATCTGTATATAAATCTGAATGAAAAATTCAAGTAAATTAAATACATCAAAAGAAAGACGTATTTATTCCTCCTTTTCTTTAAAAAATGAAGACCAATTTTTAGCTTATTGTTTTGCCATCCAAAAAAAACTACTATACTATCCAACATCTTTTTGGAATTACATATAGCCTTGTGACTAAGTTCTAACATAAAATTTAGCAGTAAGTCTTGTGTTCATTTAAGAATGTTTAAAGGGAAATTATTCACCTTGGAATTTTCCATTTTGCCTTTACTCATTTATTTTGCAATATAAAAATTGACATCATGGATAGAGTTCCAGTAACTATTCTGGATCATGAATTTATAATACCTTGATAATAAATAAGGAGTAAGGGTATTGTTGCCTAATGGAGAGGCTAATGAAATAATTGGTAAGTGCAGACATTAAAGGTACCATTGCAGCCAGTCCTAAATCAGTAATTGCTGACTTTTCCCATACCCTGTTACAAAGTCTAAGAACACTATCATTCTCTCTTTACTAGTTAGTAAAACAAAATTTGAACTGAAATTGTCATTGTAGCATATCACTCACTGCATGGATATCCAAGAGGTTAATTTTTTTTTAATCCAAAAGTAAAAATTCTAGGTTAAAATGAAAGTGAAACTATAAAGTTAGGAGACAGGGTAAAAGACAAAGAAAAAGTGAAAGGAAAAAAAAATGATTTCATTAGAGCCATGGGAAAGAAACCAATAAAATTGGTCAGGTAGAATTCCATTGGAAGTTCAAATAGAAAAGTAATTCAAGTATCAAGAATACTTTTCTACGTCTTGATGGACTTAATGTCAAACTTGCTTCAGAAATAGTAACACTTTCTTCTCTGTCCTTGTCTACAAACCTAACTGACCAGTAAATCACATAACACTATGCATTAGTCCAAACCCATAGTTCTTTAGATTACAAATAATGAACATGAATGAATACAGAATTTAAAAATTATTTATATCAGGGGTATTCCAAGACAGAATGCATAATGTAAAACATTAATCTAAATATATTACAGATGTGTGAAACAATGTCATTGAAAGGGGATGGAGGGAAAGGTAGGAATATGCTATCCTAAGTAAATTTTGAAATGAGTGGATTCTGTTAGACGAAATGTAAAAGAAGTTGAACATCAGCACTTCACTCTAGTTGGTAAAGTGATTTCCCATAGGAGTATGGATTAACAATTTTGATTCTGCAGTGTATGTATACTGGAATTGAACAACTAAGTAAATGGACAGTGAATGGTGGCAGTCAGGTTTCTCGATGTTGGAGTGGGAGGTTACAGATAAGCAATGGAAAGACAAGTAGAAAAACCTGTGAGGCAATGGATTAGAGTTGGAAGTAGGAGTATGAATTTGTATTTAAGTAGAAATAGAGATATTTACATATGGAAATGTGTGTGTGTGTGTGTGTGTGTATATAGGCTAGTAAACATACATTTTTTTCCTGTCTTATCTTATGTGAGGGCCTAGAAGCAACAGTATTCCAGTAGCAATGAGCACACACCTAGAGCCTAGAACCCAGATCTTGGTTTCTAATACTAATTTATGTTGCAATAAAAGGATCTAGGGCTTCTCAAAGGAAAAGCTGATTCTAGGACTAGGGCAGGAAACGTATAATATGAACCTGAAAAGTCTTGCAGTACCAAAAATAATTAAGTGCACATACATGTACACACACAGTCACTCACACACACCCTTACCCGAAATCATGGGAGTAGGTCAAAGGACATAGTAACCAACTAAAAAAGCTTCCAATATCCAAAGATGATGGAACAGTTTGATCAATAAAAATACATTAAATTGTTATTCAAATTATGAAACAAATACTCATGAGCTGAATGAATTTGAATGGATTAATGATTGAATAAATAAATAGGTAAAGTAGAAGAAACAAATTTTCCATGCAGAAGAATTTCAATTTTTTTTGTATAACTATGTCATCCTCAAGGAAGGTAAAGCATGATTCTCATTTTTTAAATGTGAACTACACAGAGTGATATTTTCCCTAAGAAAATATTACAGTGGAGAAATCTGTTAAATATGTCAAGTTGACCCTCATTCATGTACCATGCTTAACATCAAGACTGATAAGTCATGTTAGTACTATGTGTCTTTGATACAGTGAGATGAAATAAAATGTATCTCTCTGGTCACGAACATTTAACTTCAGTCTAAGTGTGAGAAAATCATAAGATACATCACAGTTCAGAGGCATTTTATAAAATACCTATTAGTCCAAACTACTTGACCAAACTATGAAGGTCATCAGTAGCAAGGAAAAGACTTACTATCTTAGCAGTCAAGAGGAGCCTAAGGACAAGTGACTACTACAAGTCATCTGGTATCCTAAATGGGACCCTAAAAGAGAAAAAGAACATTAGATAAAAACTGAAGAAATCTGAATAAAGTATTAAATTTAATAATGTAGCCCTATTAATTAATTCTAACATATGTACTATTTTATGTTAGATATTATAGGGTGAACTGGTGGGATATATATAAAGTCCCTGTATTATCTTCATAATTGTAAAACTTCTCAAACATAAACTGTTAATATATATGTATGTACACATGTGTGTATCCTGTAATGACTGTAAAATCTCCAAATAAACCTATTATTTCTATAATCTATCCTTTATACCTACTAAAACATTTCTATAGAACTAGTATTCATCTTCTTCCTGAGAAACAATTTTAAATTCCATAGGAAATTTCGGTATTCAAGTGATCACTTTGTTGGACATGATATATAATTGTTAATAGTAGATATTATAAGATGATTCAAATGCAAAGTCTCTTGATAATGCCTCTTTCTAATATCTATATTGGGCAGGTTATATCAGCAAAAGGAATGATGAGGATAGGGATAGTTATCTGTAAGTAGGTTGCCTAAATCATTCTCAATCCAATCAAAATTACACTGTATAGGAGGTCATTAAATTCTAGGCTCTCCCAGGCATTAGTTTTTCTAAAAATGTTGTTCTGATTAATATAGTAGGGAGAACAAAAACAAACAAAATAACAGACATCTATCTTCAAGGCCTGTTACACTAACTTGACCTTGAGCAGATCAGTGTGAAATGAAATAGGCCAGCAAAATTCAGAATCTTTTAGAAACAAAAAAGGCTCAAAAGTATACAATTTTTTTTTTTTTTTAATTTTGTCTCTGGGAAAAGCCCTACCAATTTTCTCCCCAGATCTGTCAAAATAAAACAAACCACAGGGGAAGCTGGGATGGCTCAGAGGGTTAAGTGCTTGCTTTGAAGCCCTGAGGAGCCAGGATCAAATCCCAGCCCCAACCCATGCGGACCCACATGCTGAACTGGGGTGTGCCCCCAGTTCAGTTCTTGCCAGGGCCTATGTGGGAGACTCCCGGCCCAGTTCTTGCCCTGTACAGCCCCGTGCCCACCTGTGGAGTAAAACTGTATGGAAAACTAATGTCAACTATGGAGACTGCTCTGGGCCCTCCCCCTTATCTCTGTCTCTCCCTGTCTCTGTTTCTGTCTGTCAAAAATCAATAAAATCTTCAAAAAAACCAAAACAAAACAAACCAGAGCATAATTGTATTGCTATAGATCTAAGTATAAATCCCACCTCAGCCCGATCATTGTAATTTTATTTTCAGAAAATAGGTCAGGGGACTAGGAGTACAATCGGTTGGCAGGATAATCCCAAATGGTGCAGTCCCAATAAGTCTTACCCAGATCCTAACTCTACTAGGTCATAGTGCTTTTTAGTTTTGTTTCCATTCAGATCTGTGTTTTAAGAACGAAACTCATCCCACTATTTTGTCCCTTTAATCTATTTTTGTTGTTGTTTTTTAACTATTTCCTTAGAATCCCTCTCCTCAAGATCCAGACTCAGAGCTTAATTATTTAACCATTTCCCACTTCCCTCTGATCGTTCCTCATTGAGCAATAGAAACACACCTATAAGGAATTCAAATAGAGTCTTGAGACATGAATTTTAAAGTAAATATATTTAATAATTGAGGAAAGGAAAACAAATATTCTGTTAGTAATGCATATATAGGGACATATATTTGTAATACATATAATTGGCATATCCCCACAAATAATTACAAAAAGACAGACAGTCAAAAATTGGCATGGGACTCAAATAGCAATTTCACATAGGATCATAGCCAAAAGTCATTAGTTTGGGAAAAGGCACTCAGCTTTATTAGTCATCAGGGAAATGCACGTTAAAGCAGTAATTAGCTACCTCTAAATGCCTACCAGGATGTCAAAAACTGAAGAGTGACAATACAAATGACAGTAGAAGTGGTACAGTGGGAACTCTCTTGCAATATTGATGTATATATGAATGTTTATAATAAACACATTTTGGAATAAGCTTTGGCAATATTTTCTATGGTTAAACAATATGCACAAAATATAACCCCAACAATTTCATGTGTAAATGTATAACCAAAAAGTATCTAGGCATATGTGCAAATAGTATGTGTAAAAATGTTCATAGCAGGAAAAGCTGGGATGGCTCAGCAGGTTAAGCGCCTGCTTTTCAGCCACAGGGACCAAGGATCGAATCCCAGCCCTGGCCCGTGTAGACCCATGAGCTGAACTGGGGTGTGCTTCCCATGCAGGATGCCCCCAGTTCAGTTCTTACCCCCTGGTTCGGGCCCTGGCTCGGGGTGGGGGAGTGTGCCTCTCATGGGGGGAGGCCCCCAGCCCAACTCCTGCCCTGCACAGCCCCCGCCCACCTGTGTGGAATGAAACCATGTTGAAAACTGATGATGTGCAACTATGGAGACTGCTCTGGGCCCTCCCCCATCTCTCTGCCTCTCTCTGCCTCTGTCTCTCTATATCTGTCAAAAACAATAAAATAAATCTTTTAAAGAAATGTTCATAGCAGCATATTTCTAAAAGCTAAAACCTGGAAACAATTCAAATAGTCATAAACAATAGATTAGATTGATGATTGAGATTTCCTCATACAATGCAATTCTACCCAGTGCCAAACAGCAACCTGGCTTTATCTCAGAACTAAAACTGTACAAAAGAAGCAAAATAGAAAAAATATACATAATGAAGATTCAATTTATATAATAAAAGCAAGCAAACATACAGGATGTTATGAATTACTATTTTTAGAATGAGAGAAGTGGTAGTAATTGGGAATCAGTATGATGGAGACTTTTATAGTATTGCTAATATTTTAGTTAGTGACCAGAGTAGTGGTGACACAGATATATTGACATTGTGGTCACTGATTGAACACGTGATTGTAACTTTTACATTTCTGTGTATTTGTATTAAACCTCAATAAAAATTTTACAGCATGATTCATGTTTACTAAAGAACAAATGTGAATAACACTACAAGTATATGTAAATTAAAGGATACCATTCCTCAACCTATACTACTTAAACTGTTTTCAACTTGATTATGTTTGTACAAAAATGAAATATAAACATGGTTCTAAAATCATATATTTTTATCAATATCTATCTACCTCATACTTTTTAAAGGCGAGTATAGTATCAGTTCTTCAGGTGGTGGTTTTATATTATTTTCTGTTACAACTGTGTAAGGAAGTGTACTTGTATTTGCATTTTGGAACACATGTAAAATTGAATAAATATATTAATTAAATAATGTTAATTTGATATATATTGCAAATAATAGGCATAGAAATATTTTCTTTATACTGTATGTAAATTCCTTTACTATAGCTTTGTCTGCAACCTGCTTAGATTTAGTAAGTAAAAGACAAGAATATAGTGCCATGATAGATTTACATTTCATGAAATAGAAATCAATAGATGGAAAGGACTCTCCCTTGAAACACAGCATCAAGAGTATATTCTACCTTCAAAAATACATAGATCAGGCAGACAGAAAATCAACAAATAAATGAACTTGAACCATACGTTTGACTAAATAAGCCTAACAGACATACACAGAATATCCCATCCAAAAGCAGTGCAATACATTCACATTCTGCAGGTCCACAGGGACCATTTTTCAAGCTAGAGCATATGATAGGCCATAAAACAAGTCTCACTAAATTTAATAAAATGAAATTATACCAAGTATATTTTCTGACTACATATTTAAATGACACAATCTGTTGTAGAGTAAAAATGCAATAACTCAAGGAACAAGTGATGGGGGACAAAGAGGGAAGAAAAGAGTGAATATAGGTGGGTATGAGGATATTTGACAAGGAGAAAGAAAGTAGGTGATTCTAGAATGTCATTTTGGTTGGTGATCTAGACTGACCCACTGAGTAATTTGCTTTCCTAAATTCTAATAGGAGTTAGGTGTACAAATGGGTAGGTACTTAACCATGGTAGAATATACATTATAGGCTCAATTTATATATAAGCTTCTAATCCAGGGGATTACTTGAGGTAGTACTTTTAAAAGATTGTCTCAGGAGATTATATGCATGTTACTAAAGACAGCTTTTCTGAATGGTTGAACCGCAACGTGGTTGAACCCAAGTTGGAGGATAATTAAACTTGCTGTTCACTTCCAATCAATTTCTAATTCCTTTTTCTCCCTTTTCTTTTTTTTTTACCTTGAGATATCACAGTATTTAGTTTATATAAATGGGATCAAAAGTTAAGCTTTATCTTTCAACAGTTTTGGTTAAACTTTAAACAGCACTTCTGTTAAAAAACTTTGTAATCATTCTTTGATATATGTACTTATAGAATTCAGTTATCTGTTTTAAGAAAATTATGAAATATTTACATTCCAATTAGCATAACATTATGATTAAATATATATATGTATATATATATATGTGTGTGTGTGTGTGTATATATATATATATATATATATATATATATATAAATTGCCTATCTAAAATAATTGATACATTATTTTTTAGAATATACATGGAATCACATGCAAAAACTAATTATAGAAAGTCAGAATCATGGGGAAGCCAGGATGGCTCAGTGGGTTAGAAGCTTATTTTGCAGCGCCGGGGACCGAGGATCGAATCCCGGCCCCGGCCCATGCGGAACCATATGCTGAACTGGGAGCTCCCCTAGTTCAGTTCTCTCTCTCTGTCTCTGTATCTCTCTCTCTCTCTCTTCTCTGTCAAAATAAATAAATAAATAAAATATATATTTAAAAAAAAAAGAAAGTCAGAATCAGTAGTGAAAAAATACATAAAGATTATAATTATGAAATTTTTAACTGGTGAAGGCTGACCAAGAGAGATATAAAGAGACATCCAGAGTCCAAACTCACTAGTAAGCAAATAAGTAAAAATTAAAGGAACTATAAAATTTTGCTTGAAACCCTCACGTTAACCAAAATGAAAACATCACATAATATGAGGGCTATCTGGAAAAATCCAGTCATTGTCAATATAACAAGAATGGTTACATGGCTGGATACTTTCCAGACAGCCCTTGTATATCAAAGATTTAAGAAAGAGGACGTCAGGAGTTTTCATGTACTGCTAAAGGAAGTATAAATGAAGTTATTCAAGAGAAGATCTAAATACTTTGTGAAATTTATAAGACAAAAGAACACTTCTCTAATTATATAAAACCAGATACTTGCATATTTTCATAAAATAAGATTGCTCCTTGCCTAGTCCTTATAAGCTTAAAGCTGAGGGCAAATTAGTTGTGTGCCCTTAAGAGGAAAGAGAAATAAAATGTGAATAAACACAGTAGAATAACCAATGACCTAGATATATATTTAGCGATAATGATATTGCACTGAAATTGTGTGTATTAGAAAAGGAATAGATAATATTCACACAATACAAGTTAAAATAAATATATAAGTTATATTTTCAGGAATTGGAATGAGAAGAGAGTATGAAGAAGGAAATGATAAAACCACATATGTTAGCAGAGGGATTGTAATTGAGACTATTGTATTTTCCAACATATGTTCTAAAAACTTTCCCCTCAGTGCAAGAACCCTATACTACCTGAGCACATTGCCATTCAGTATTCAGTATTCATTTAACAGAATTCTTTTGCAATTGTGTGTGCTTATGTAACTAAGTATTGACACTAAGATATTAGCAGAAGACTTGTGTAGAACTTTAAGAAATTCTACACAGTAGAAATGGATTCACTTGGGAGAAGCCCCTTTTTATACTTAAACCTATAATTTTTACCAATATACAGAATCATCGTGCCAGAGAGAGTAGCTATTTGGGATAGGATGCTACCTTGAGGATTGAAGTGATTCTCATCTCTTTGTATCCAAGGACCAAATTAGGGTTTGAAGGTTGAAAAGGAAAGAATTGGCTCTAATGAAAAACATGAGGTTAACTTAGGCACTCACTAATGGAGTTGTCAGAACATTTCATTATACCTAGTATAATACAAGAATAGAATGAATGTCAATATCTGTATGGTCAGTAAATAAGGTTTCAAAGTAAACTTGTCATTCCAACTCATCCTAAATCTCTATGATAAAAAAAAAAAAGGCAAACAACAAACAAACAAAAAACCTACTAATATAAATCTCTTTGATTTTATGTCAGAATTTGGGAGAAAACAAGAAAACCACAGGATGGGAGTAAGGGACAGGGGCAAGATCTAAAGGAAAATAGTTTACTTTTTTATTTTTTATTTAGTTACTTTTTAAAATTTTTCCAAACTATGAATTGTGTACATAACAATTATATCTAAAAGAAAAAAAAAAAAAACTTTAAAATATATGTCTACCCAAATGAGTGCAGTATCAAATCTCTAATTTTACTTGGCCAAATGAATAAACACACAGATAGCTTCCTATTAAGACTTAGGATAGTTTTGATAAGTGAGGCATTATTGCCTTTTTATTGTTCTTGCAATTAAACCAAGCCTGTCTTTATGTCCTTTATCACAGAGTGTGACTCAAATCAACAGTCTCAGTGAAATGTGAGTCACATCTCTCCTTGTTGAGCCTGGGACATTCGTAAAGAATCCTTATTGTTTGAGTGTTAACAAAATAGATATTTATAATAATGCAGCTAAACCCCATTCAGGGAAACATTGGGTGATGGACATTCTTTGCCTGTTCCCTGTGAGCTGAATGTTAGGGAAAACTAGTTTAGAACTGCCTCTTTGTCCGCTATGTTCTTTTGGGATACAAGAATGGAAAGCCGCTTTGGTTATCAAAGCCAGGCAATCCAGCGACCATTCCTTTGTGTGGCTGCCATAATAGCTTGGGTACAATGTGTATACAAGCTCTTTCCTGGGAGATACTGTGACATGGAGAAGGCAGATGGGAGAAATTGGGAAAAGTGGCCACAGGCTTCCTCAGTATCTGGGGAGGTTTGTAGTCAGACCCCAAATACCTGCTAAATTAGAAGCCTTGGTCTTAGCAGTTTTTTAAGTACATAGGGGTAAGCTGGGATGGCTCAGTGGGTTAAGCACTCACCTTTCAGCCCCGGAGCCCAAGGATCGAATCCTGGCTGTGGCCCATGCGGAACTGGGGTGTGCCCCTAGCTCAGTTCTTGATGGGGTTTATGTGGGAGGTTCCCAGCCCAGTTCCTGCCCTGCGCAGCCCTGCACCCACCTATGGAGTGAAACTATGTGTCAACTTTGGAGACTGCTCTGGACCCTCACTCTTTTCTCTGTCTCTGTCAGTCTCTCTGTCAAAAAACAATAAAAATAAATCTTTAAATTATGTAGATTATCCCCTTAGTAAAGGCTGAGAGATGGGTATTTTTGCCTGATTTTTCTCTGTTGAACACTGGGGGATAGCAATGGTGAGTACTCATGCAGTCATCAACAACTGCTTCTTTGTTTGCTACAATGTTGTGGGTCACATGGATGCAAGCCCCATTGGCTTTCAAGGATAGATGTTTGCAGGGCGGTACTACTGGTGGGAATCTTAAAATTTGGAATGCTATATGTGGATCCTAACTCTTTGCTCCACAAGAAAAGCTGAGTCTTGTGGGTTCTCTCCTGATTACAGGACACTAAGCCAGGGTGCAGTTGTGGAGAGTGTCTCAGCCTTTCCTATCTGTTTCAACAGTGGGTATTTACTCCTTTGCCCAGTGTGTAGGAGTCATTCATCTAGTTTCTAGATCTCTTTCAGAGGGAAATGCCCAATGTGTAGCTCTATATTCACTGTGTCATTGTGAGGAGGGGAGTTCATTAACTGCCTATGTGGCTATTTTTTCAACTCCCCAAAGCTTTAGTTCATTCGTTTAAAAAGACTGCATGGTATATTTCATCATACAGATGACATTTATTTATTAGTTCCTTGGACAATTATTTTGTCTCTTTGCTTTTAGTTATTACAAATCACTTCCATGTAGACACCATTGTATATATCTCCTTCTACTACTAACTGAATGTATCTATGGGGCACTTTCCTGGAAATATAATTTTTAGGTAAAATTGCATTCAAAATTTGATAGACATAGGGGAAGCCGGGATGTCTCAGCGGGGTAAGCACTTACTTTGCAGCCCGGGACCAAGGATCGAGTTCCAGCCCCTGCCTGTGCAGACTCATATGTTGAACTGGGGTGTTCTTCCATGCAGGAGGCCCCCAGTTGGGTTCTTGCCCCCAGGTTCATCCCCTGGCTACAGAGGGGCATGCCTCCCATGCAGGAGGCCTCCAGCCCAGTTCCCACCCTGTGCTGCCCCCTACCCACCTGTGTGGAACAAAATTATGTCAAAAACTGATGACATACAATTATGGAGACTGATCTGGGCCCTCCCTCTTGTCTCTGTCTCTGTCAAAATAAATAAATAAATAAATCTTTTTAAAAAATTGATGAATATAGTCAAATTCATGAAGAAATGGGTATTAGCAACTACCCCACTACTTTTTATTACATGTATTTATTTCCCAACACTTGCTACCTACCATCAGTAGGTTAATCAGTTAACATTTGCAATTTAAAAAATTACTCCCAAATGTTATGGCTTAAAACAACCATTTATTTAGTTCATAGTTTTATAAGTTGGCAATTTGAGTCAGGCTCAACTGGTCAATTTCTCTAGCAAGTCCCTGTGCGTAAAGCACTCAATAAGTTTCTGCTTGTGTTGTTCATGTTTCCTACCATCCCATCAACCAAACAAGCCATTTAATCAATTCCACTTTCAACAGGGAAAGAGCTAGACACCACGTTTTGGTGGGAGAAGCTGAAAAGTCACAGATTCTATGTCATGATAGAAGAAGAAGCTGCAAATTCACATTAAAAATGGATAGCAGGGATGGGAAAGATCTGTGGCCACTTTTGCAATCACCACATTAATTATATATTAATAAATACATAACATTAAGTTAGTCATCATCTAAGGTCTTTGTGTTTAATCTTTACAATAATCCTGTGAGGGAGTGGCAGAGCACTGTTATCCATTTTATAGAAATATAACTCAGGGGGATTGCAAATAAATAATGTGCCGAAAGCTATTTAATCTTGCAAACAGATCTTCATCTGTACACACTTAACCTCAATAGTCTATGGCATCTTAGTTTATGTAATTTGTTTTGTGTAGTTTTAAGACACAAAAATATATAATAATATTTTCTTTTCAAACATATATATATATATTCATATTTTTAAAAACCTTTTAAAAAATATATCTCCAACACCATCCTCAAAAACTCCTGTACTTCTTCTGAAAAACTCTCATTCAAACCTTAAAACTCACCTCAATTTTTCTATCTTCTGAAAAGCCTACGCTGGCTTTCCCTACTCAGTCCCCATCATATTATTTCTGGACCTTAAAATTATATCAATTCTTGCATTAGTCAGTTAATAGGTGCAAATTATATTTTTCTTTTTTATTCCCTATTAAACTGTGACTTCCTTAAAGGCATTTCCACCTTTAGGAGCCCAATCAAGCACTAACTGCATTTTTGTTGTTGCATGAAAGAAAACACTTGCCCATGAGCACTTACTGACAATTTGTGATAACAGATATGCAAACATTTATTTATGTGTACCTATTAAAATTTGACCTATTATCATAGGCCCCAACATTTTCCTTACTCATCTTTTTGGAACTTTTCTTAGATTAATCTCTTGTTCTTGGTATTCCCAGAAGATATTATTTAAATACTTACCGTAGTATTTATTACCTTTAAACATCTCTCTAGTCCACCAGTTTCCTAGCATGGAGGGAATGCAAAACAAGAAACAAACCGGGCTTTCTTTCTTTACCAAAAAGTGTCTCAACTTTTTCCTATGGTGCTTTTGTTACTATGAAAAAAACCTTGCATGTTTTTAATGTTATATAATATAAAGCTTCAAAATAAAAAAGTAACATAACCTGCTCAGTTTGTCTGTGGCAAATCCTTCTATGCATTGTCACAACATACATTTCTGCTTCACACTTCATAATGTCAGCTCACAAGATTTCTCGCTTTTCTATTGCCATATTCCCAGCTATAAGTTTGTCTTAGACTCCAGACTCTAAGGATTCTATAATACTTGTTGTCTCCTTATTTGTTGGTTTATTAAGGACATGATTCTTCTACAGAAACTTTGAGAAGAGTGCCTTTGCATATCTCCGAGAATATTTTCAAACTGGGTATGTTAGGGAAATGGATTCTAAAATATAGATCCATGGCCCGTTGTTCAGTGTGGCAGTACTTCATCTTGAGCTTTCGCCCTGATGTTCTCTGTTTCCTTGTAGGTGAGCTAAGGACTGATGAATAAAGGAAACAGACCCTCCTTCTCATAGGAACCCTTGCCCCTGAAAATCCCCCAAACAGTAAAAGAATCCAACACAAGGCAGAGCTAGACCAGGGGGGCAGGATCAGTTGGTGATGATGACACAATTAGGGCTTCCCTGGGGTACTTTAACTTCAGACTCCTCCCTGTGCCTCACCCATATCTATGACTCTGGAGTTTTCTTTTTCTCCCCAGTACTTGTTTTTCTTCTACTCTGCTCGAAGTACTTGGTAACTGTCATCAGCTAGATGACTGAATGGAGCTTCTAAGATCTGATAATTGGGGAAATAGAGCACTCTTTGGCCTCTGTTCTGAGAAATTACACTTGATCTTAGCCAAAAGGCCAAGAAGCAATATGTGTTCTGAGAAACTAACTGACATTTCTGGAGAAACTCTGGGTTTGGGCCAAAGACCAACCCAACCATAGGGCCTGAATACCACCATCACAAAGCTAGTGGGAATGCTTTATCTGGTACGTGTAAAACAAAGTCATGAAAATAAAACAAAAAAAGTTTTTTGAATGAAAAGAGAAACTAGCATGAATGAGGAATCTCAAAAACAGAAGTGGCTATAACAGTGCTTTAAGATGCTAGTGTGTCTGAGGTTATACAAAGGGGCTGCTATGTTTCAGATACAGGGATATGGTTATACAAACACAAGTATTTTGTGGGTCATTATATTATTTGAAGAAACGTTATACTTCTGAAATTTTTAAAGATTTATTTTTATTGTTTTTGAAAGAGAGAGAGAGAGAAAGAGAGAGAGACAGAGAGAAGGGGGAGGGTCCCAAACAGTTTCCATAGTTGTACGGTACATCATTGTTTTTTCTACTTAGTTTCATTCCACCAGTGGGCGAGGGGCTGCACAGGGCAGGAACTGGGCTGGGGTGTCACCCCAGTGAGAACCAAACTAGGGGCATTCCCCAGATCAGCATATGGGTCCACACGAACTGGGGCCGAGATTCTATCCTCGATCCCCGGGGCTCAAAAGTGAGCACTTACCATATTTTCTGGCGTATAAGACGACTTTTGAAAGGAAAAAAGTCAACCGAAAATCGGGGGTCGTCTTATACGCCGAGTATATCCCGAAAAACGTCTCGATATGCCGCTAAACGAATTTTCCAACTCGTTGCACCAATCACTGCAAGGCTGCTCGGACCGCCTCTTTAACTCAGCCAATCCAAGCAGGCTTTTTATGCATGCAATATACATGTTCTATCAATGTACGGTATATTACGGTATGTTCGAAAAATGTCATTCATTAAAAATTTAATTAAAAAAAGAACTGGTGTTGCCTCAGAAGTGGGGGGTAGTCTTATACAGCGAATATAGGCCTAAACCTATGTTTTAACTGTAAAATTAGGGGGTCATCTTATACGCCCAGTCATCTTATACGCCGGAAAATATGATATCCCACTGAGCCATCCCGGCTTCCCCATACTTCTGAAATTTTTAAGTTCAAGGCTGAATATGTGAGACATTAAGAAATAGAGAAGAAAGATCGGGCTATAAAGTTTATGAAGCCAAGACATCTGTTAATTGAAATTTATATACTGGTGAGATAGGTCTGATTGGGAAAGTAGGTAGATGTCAGAATATTAGGGGTAAACACTACTATGTAAGGGTAGTGTCATTTCTGATATGCCTCAGATTTCAGGATGTTTATAAAGATTCCTGAAAATCTTAGAATTATGTGCATGAAGAAGAACACCCACAACTATTTTTCCATTGTTTAATATTCAATTTATTAAATTCACATGTCATACTGAACACTTTGAACCCTAATTTCTTCTTGAGCATCTAAACATTGACTATGTATTTGATTAATCAAACCTCTTCAAACATTTAAAACTGTAATTATAAATTACCTAATAGAATCATGAATGGTATTTTTTATGTTGTCTTAGAATTATAGTCAAAGTCTTGTGTCTGAAAACAGTAGGCACTCAACACCCCCATATAATGAAGATAACTATTAAAAAAATTGACCCCAGTGGACCCATCACATCAGGACTTACTAATTTTCTGTACGCTGCTACTTTTCTTAAGTTTCCACTGAGAAAAGTAGGATTTTAAGAATCCCCTGGAATCAGGGATTCATCTTTCTGATGAGAGACAGTTTGGCTTTCCCCTTCTCTTTCTTGGATGTGGGAGATGCAGGGACATTGATTGCTTCTCCCCACTGCTATAGAAGTAAGCAAGAAAGTAGCTCCATATTAAGCATCCCTGATAAAGTGCTTAGAAGATGGGGGAGATGGCTATTATCTAATTTAACAGACGTTTTGCAGACTTGTTGGGCTATCCTTTGTGCAGATATGAGCCAGGGACAAAATGAATGGATATGGCAGGATGAAGACATGGAACAGTGGGCCATAGCAAGTCCTTCCACTATGTGCTCTAAGTCAATATTTTGAGAGTTAGTCAAGCTTGATCTCTTTCTGGTAGAGAACATTAACCCTGCTGCCAGAAGCTATAGAGTATGCCACAGGGAAGAGAAACTGAGGCGTGATTAGAGGAAGTCAGACTGAAGCACCCCTCACTTATCATGAAATAGTGAGGTGAGGAGATGATGGAAAAGTATAAGCCATGGAGCCCTCACTTGAAGTTGCTCACATATGGACAAAATATGGGAAGTTCTTGCTTGTAGGAAGTTAAGTGAGACAAATAACTTCTGTATATGACTCATGTTGTCATGGAAATGAATATGAGGAGAGCTATGTCTGTCCATACATATTCATATGTATAACTTCCTTGGGAATTCAAACCCTGGAAAGCTTTGATTCTCCTGAGGTGGACTGAATATAGAAAAAGGGAGTTTGCATAAGGTAGTTGGTTATAGCTGTTAGCTGCTGCTGTGTTACACAGTATCTTGAACCCCAAGCCTTAGCATTTGAATTTCTACTTATGACTATAAAATCATGGAAAGAGCTCCCAAACAATGTAGTTAATAATGTATTTCTCATATTAAATAGAAAGATAAATGAGATAAAGTTTATCCATGCTTAAATGAGTCTTATATAAGATATTGGGTTTCAGATTTTAAGAATGAATAAATAGGAGTTTTGTTTTGTTTTGTTTTAATTACTGTAAAAAAAATTTTTTTTATTGCTTTTGACAGAGAGAGAGACTGATACAGAGACAGAGACAGAGAAAAGGGGGAGAGCCCAGAACAGTCTCCATAGTTGCACATCATTGATTTTCCCACATAGTTTCATTCCACAGGTGGGAGGAGCTGCACAGGGCAAGAACTGGGCCGGGGTCTCACCCCAGTGAGAACTGAACTGGGGGCACTCCCCAGTTCAGCATATGGGTCCACACGGGCCGGGGCTGGGATTTGATCCTCGGTCCCCAGGGCTGCAAAGTGAGCAGTTAACCCACTGAGCCATCCCGGCTTCCCCTAAATAGGAGTTTTTAAGATTGCAAATGCCACATGATACACAATGAGGTTCTGAACAGAAAAGGATTATAAAGTACAAATAACAAAACAAAACACAAAACAAATCACATAACCAAGGTTATCAACTAAATCAATTGTTATTCTAAACGGCATCATTAAGATGGCGTTACTTTCAGGATTATAGGGAAGTTGACTATTATGTCTCAAAGTTAAAACCAAACTTATGTTTGGTCTTGAAATAACTACAGTACAACCATTCCCATATTCTGATATTCTGTTTCTATTTGGGGGGGGTGGCGGTGAGGAATAACTCTGTATTCAGAAGCACCACTGAAAAACTATCTCTAAATGAAGCACCCTCCTTTGTCTTATAGTTCAGTGTCTCCAACCTTTTTGGCACCAGAGAAAGTCTTTTTGTCTTCCATAGAAGACATTTTTTATTTCCCCCCACAAACTGGGAGGTGGCAGGGGAGATTGTTTTGGGATGATTCAAGCACATTACATTTATTATGCACTTTATTTCTATTATTATTATGTTGTGATAGATAATGAAATAATTATACCACTCACCATAATACAGAATCAGTGGAAGCCCTGAGCTTGTTTTCCTGCAATTAGGTAGTTACATTTGAGACAAGTGCACAGTGTGGGAAAGAGGCAGGGATGGTAAATAGGGTTTTGATATGAGTCTACAAGCAATTGATTTATTATGGTCTCTGTGCAGTCAAACCTCTCTGCTAATGTTAATAATCTGTATTTGCAACCTTTCTACAATGCTAGCGTTACTGCCTCAGGTCCACCTCAGATCACCAGGCATCAGATTCTCATGAGCACACAACCTAGATACCTCACATGTGCAATTTACGGCAGGGTTTGGGCTTCTGAGAACCTAATGCCACAGCTGATCTGATAGGAGGCATAGCTCAGGTGGTAATGCAAGTGATGGGGATCGGTTGCAAAAACAGATGAAGCTGTGCTCACTCACCTGCCACTCACCTCCTCTGTGGCTTGGTTCCTAACAGGCTACAGACTGATACTGGTTCATGGCCCTCAGGTTTGGGGATCTCTGTTATAGCTGACCTAATCCAAGCCTTCATCAGAACTATTTCAGGAACATTGCTATTAATATGATAAATTCTTAGTTTCTTTCTAACTCAGTTTACCTGACTTACATACCTCATAAGAGTCTTAAAATGTTTTTCTTCTATTTACTACAATTTAACACCATGCTTTAAAATCAATCCCATGAATATATACACACAGGCAATTAAGAATCATCCTTCTTTTGACTAAATTCAGTCATCTGAGTCTCTCTCTTGATTTAAAGTTTGCCATAACCTTTGATTCTCTTAACTATCTTCAACTTTAGTCTATAAGTTTGTTCATAATAAACTTGGCAATATCTCACAATAGCTCTAAATTAGTTATGTGATTTCACACAATCATCAAGCCCTGGATTTTTTTTAGGTTTGTTGTTTGGGTTGTGTTGTTCCTTTCTTTTTGTTTTTGAACTTGAATTTATTTCCAAGGGGCTTGAAATGGCATTCTCTGTCCAGTTGCAGACAGACTAGATGAAAGCACAGGATTCAGTTCATGTGCAAAAATACTCTTGCATTTTTATGGACAGCTTTTTTATCAAGTCATGTGTCACAACCCATAATGAGTCTTTCTTCTAGCTAATAGTTTCTGCTTTGAAGTGGGGCTAGGAGTTGGACCTCAAGTTAAAATTTTCTGTCACAGTAATTTTTAATGAACCAAAATATTCCCATTCCTCTCCTAATTCTCTATACCTCACTTCATCATTCACCTCCATTTTTTCTTCAATCCTGTCTCTAATAATTTCCTGATCTATAATTTTGAATATGCTCAGATATTTTTCATAATAAAATATATTTCCTTTCTTGTATCTGTCTTTAGCTATTTACCTAGCTCACTGAATCTCTTCTTAAGTTTCCCAAATGATTTTATCTTGACTGCATTTACACCATCTACGTTTGCTGCACTCACTCTTCATTCACTCCAATATGTGTAACCTATGAAAACCACCATTTGTGGAAGTTTCTTTTACTCCAATTGTTTATACTCATATATTATAATCTCTTTTCAATATATTCCTCAAAATATTGGATAAACCCAAGTTTTCAAGAAACTCTTTCTTGCCCTCTTAAGCATCATTAGACAATGCTATAATATTAAATAGCTTTTAATTTAATATTTATGAGGTAGAACTAGATATATTAATAATAGTAATTATCACAAAGCCTAAATACTTTTATTTCTTAGAGTAATTTCACTTTGAAATTTTCCAAAAAACATGAGTGAATGTCCAGGAAGCAATTTGGATTGTAATCTGCATAGTAAAATAACTGCCCCTTGAAAATGTTTCATATTTTTCTTCATTCTAAGCTAACTATATATGTAAATTAAATTTAACCAATTGGTAAAGACTAATTCCAACTATTCAAAAAAAATTGTCTATTAAGAATATTATAAAGTAAAAACTCTTTCCTGGGGCCTTTTACAGTATTATAATCAGATATTTAAATGTAAATACTTATTTCCAAATGAGAAAACTCTTTCAATATGCAAATATAAGGAAATCATCAGAGGATACAATTAGAGTATCAATAGTGATGTATCATGTCATTAAAACATGAGTTTAAAAAATATCACATATATGCATTTATTCTACTTATAGGATTGTTGTAAAATAGTATCTTCACTTTAAGAATGGACAAATTAAAGTTTCAAACTAATTTTTTTCACGTTTCATTACTAAAATGGCTGATTTGCATTTGCATGATGATAAGTTTGAGCATAGTTTCATATACCTGTGTATGTATGTGTGTGTGTGTATATATATATTATATATCTATATCTATATATCTCTTCTTTGGAGAAATATTTATTTAGTATATTACCATTTTTTAATTAGGTTATTTTTTTTTTTGCTATTGTGTTGTGGGGATCCTTACATGTTTTGAATATTGATTTCTTATCACATAAATGGTTTCCAGTACTTCTTTTTATTCTGTAGGTTTCCTTTCACTCTGTTGATTGTGTGCTTTGCTATGCAGAACCTTTTAGTTTGCTTTAGCCCTACTTGCCTATTTTGCTTTTGGTGTCTGTGCTGTTGGTGTCATATGCAGGAAATAATTACCCAGACCAATATCATGAAGACTGTTTGTTTCCTACATTTTTATTTTTTTATTTTTTTCAGAGGTTGTACAGATTTAAGCCTTAGAAATCTTTAATTCATTTTTAGTAAATTTTTGTTTATGGTATAGGATATGGTCCAATTTATCTTTCCTATGTGGATATTCAGTTTTCCCAGTGCCATATATTGAAGAGACTATCTTTTCCTTATTACGTAGTCTTGATATCTTTGTTGTTAAAGATCAGTTGACCTTATATGTATGATTTTATTTCCCGGCTGTCTATTCTCTTCTATTGGTCTGTATGTCTGTTTTAACTAAGTGCTATACTGTTTCATTGCATCTTTGTAACATGTTTTTAAATCAAGAAGTGTGGTGTCTCTAGCCATATACTTATTTCTTAAGTTTGCTTTAGCTATTTGGAGTCTTCTATGGTTTCAAATTACTTAAAAAATTTTTATTTTCTATAAATAAAAATACTGTAGGGACTTTGGTAGGGAATGCATTGTATCTGTAGGTTGCTTTGGGTATTATAGACATTTTAACAATATAAAGTCTTCCAATCCAGAAACATAAGATATCTTTCAATTTATTTCTATCTTATTTCTTTCATCAAAATATTGTGTTTTTCAATGTACAAGTCTTTGACCTCAGTGGGTAAGTTTATTTCTAAGTATTTTATTCTCTTTAATGCTATTATACATAGAATTGTTATCTTAACTTTTCTTTCAGATCTTCATTGTTAATGTATGCAAATGCAGTAGAATTTTGTATGTTTAATCTCTATCCCGCACTTTTACTGAATTCATTTACTAGTTTTAACTAATAAAACAACATTTATTAGTTCTAGTTCTTGTGTGTGTGTGGTATATTCAGAGCTTTCTATACACAAAATCATGTCTTCTGTGAACAGATATTATTTTGCTTCTTCCTACCTGATTTGGATTAACTTTATTTATTTTTCTTGCCAAACTGCTTTGGCTAGAGCCTCTAGCATTATTTATTTATTTATTTATTTATTTATTTATTATTTTATTGTTAAATTTAATGGGGTGACATTGGTTGGTAACAATCAGACAGTTTCCCAATGGACAACTCCACATCACATCACCCATGCATCGCATTATGTGCCCAGCTCCCAGAATCAGGTCCCCTCAGGATCTAGCATTATTTGAGTATGTTGATGGGGTGGAAATCTTTGTTTCTGATCTTAGCGGAAAAGCCTTTAGTTTTTTACCATTAAATATGGTGTACCTGTGGACTTTTCATATATGGCTCTTATTATGTTGAGGTATGCTTCTTCTATACCCAGTTTTTGAGAAATTTTATCATGAAAAGGTGTTGAATTTTTTCAAGTTTTTTTTTCTGCCTCTATTGAGATGGTCATATGATTTTTATCCTTTATATTGTGAATGTATTATTGATCTTTATATTGCTTCGCATTTGAGGACTGTTTGAAAAAATCCAGCATAAACGCCTCTATTTTTTCATATTACATGGCTGGATACTTTACAGACTGCCCTTATATATTCAGTCGTCCTTGCAACCAAAGTATAAATCATTCTTGGTCATGATGAATTATCTCCTTAATATGTAGCTGAATTTGGTTTGCTAGTTTTTTGTTGAAGATTTTTACATTTATACTCTCAGGAATACTGTCTTGTAGTTTACTTTCTTGTAGTGTCATTTTTCTGACTATTGTAACAAGATAATGCTGGCCTAATGAGTTTGGAAGTATTACCTCTTTCTCAGTTTTTTCAAAGAGTTTAAAAAGATTTAGTGTTACTATTACCTCACACCTATTAGGGTCCTGTTATTTCAAAAAGAAAAGAAGTGTTGGGAAGAATGTGGAAAAATAAGAACCTTTATACACTGTTAGTGGGAATGTAAAATGGTGTAGCCATTATGAAAAACAGTATGGAGTATCCTAAAAATTAAAAATATATTTACCATCTTGTCCAGCAATACAACAGTGGGTTAAGCACTTGTTTTGCTGCCCCAGGGACTAAGGATCAAATCCCAGCCCCAGCCCATAAGGACCCATATGCTGAACTAGGGTGTGCTTCCCATGCTGGAGACCCCTGGTTCAGTTCTCACCCCACCCCCACACCCCTGTTTGGCCCCTGGCTTGAGGGGGCATTGCATGGCCCCGTTCCCACTCTGCACAGCCCGCACCTACCTGTGTGGAAAGAAACCATGCCCAAAACTGATGATGCACAACTATGGAGACTGTCTGGGGCCTCCCACTTTTCTCTGTCTCTCTCTGTCAAAAACAATAATAAAATAATTTAAAAAAAAAAAGACTACTCAAGGGGCATTTAACTACTGTTTATGATACTCTGGCAATAATACACAAAAATACATATATTTTCAGAATGACAAATGTACTTTCAAAACTGTGAAGATTCATTATGAAAGATAAATGTTGGTCTTCTGATATACTTTGGGTACTGTTGAGGGTGGTTTATTATTAAGAATGTCAAAAAAAGTTCTTCAACAAAATAAATACCGGTACCTAATAAACAATTGGCATTTTTCAGTGACAATAAGCAAAGCTTAAAATGAGACACTCAAATGAGCCATGCTCCTAGAAATTGGTTTTTATTTTTTCTCTTCTGAATCAGGAAATGCAGACGAATAATGGACTTTGAAAACAAGAAAATGAATAACCACCTTCAGGAGTATCTTCTGATTTAAAAATTGTTTTACACTCTATTTTTTTCATTGAGAACAGAGCCCCTGAGAGTTCACTTTGCCATACCTTAATTTGTTTTCATTGACCATACTAGAAAGTCAGTCAATTAACCTTATTTGTAGTGTGCCAACATAATAGAGGGAAGTGTTCCTGATATGAAGGAAGTAAATGGAACGGCAATATCTTCATGCGTGCCTGAACAAGTTTATATTGCTTCATAGGTTTCTAGTCAACAAATAGCCATATAAATGAACTGGAATTAACATCTCCTTACAATCATAAATAAATATTATAGTTGATTTTTTTGAAGAGATTTTAGAATGATGAGTAGTAGAATGATGTCGCTAAGAAAAACAACAGTTAGGGGTAAAACAGTTATTGGCTCAATACCTGCTTATTTTATTTACCAACATTATGTTATGAGAAGATTTAGTTCAGTATCCACATACTCTTTATTTTACAGGGGCAAGAACTTTCTTGTGGTAAAGCAGTCAACCATAATGGATAATGTTTCTGAGGCAATCATCATTGATTATGGCATCCAGGGGTCATTCAATAAATAACAAGTGTGGGTTGGTTTGTTTAGTCAGGGAACTGTTCATGGAAGAAATATACTTTACAACAGGAGGGATGGCACATTAGTTCTTGAGAAAAACAAAACTACTAAAGTGGGATTTATTAATATATAAACAGATTGATTATAAGAATTTGGTTTACTCAATTATGGAGGTTGGCAAGTACAAATTTACAGTGTGGGCCAGTGGACTCAAGACCCAGGGGAGCCAATGATATAGAATAGATGAAGCCTAAAGGCAGTCTCCTGGAGACTTCATTTTTTTTCATCAGAGAGAAAGGCTGTTTTTGTTGTTGTTGTTGTTGTTGTTGCTGTTGTTCTACTCAGACCTTCAACTGATTGGATGAGGCTCATCTATAGTATGGAAGGTAATCTGCTTTACCAATTAAAATGTTGATCTCATCCAAAAACATCCTCATAGAAACACCTAGAATAATGATTGCCTAAATATCTGGGTACCTTGGGGCCCAGTTAAGTTGGCATAAAATTAACCATCAGAGATGGCCTCAATAACATTGCAAAATTGTTAAGCCACATTTGCTTCACTGGAAGAACAAAATAAGGAGAACTAGAGAAAGCAAACATTTGGGGCATTAAACAAACAAACAAACAAAAACAATTGCAACATGATTCTGTTTTGGTAGTTGTTTCATTCTTCAGCATATAATACAAAAATATTTTCGAGTTCATGGGGAGAATATGTTAGAAATTTATTATTACAACAAATGTTTAGTGAGTCTCCAATATATACAAAATGTAGCTTTAAGCACTTGATATATACAAAATGTAGCTTTAAGCACTTGGCATACATTACTGAGAAATCCAGATAATATTCCCCCTATCTCTTATAGTTGAGGATGACAATAAAGAATTGAATATATACATATATGCTATGTAAGCCATATAGGGAAGTATAGAAAACTGAGTAAAAATTTAGAACAAGGTAAAAAGTACAATAAAAATGTATGATGCAAAAGCAGAATGGCAGTCCCTGACAACATTTTTCATGTATGGGACAAGAGATAAAGTAAGTCAGAGAAGGCCCCAGGTTATAATCCCAGCAATTACAGATATAAAGTTGAAATTGATAGCTACATCTCCTACTGATACTAGGAAGATAAAGGATATTAGTGTTTATTATTGCAGGATAAAATATTTAATTGTAAATAAAAAGTAAACCTGCTCATATCTCAAATTAAAAAAAAAATAATGCAATGCCTTTTAGTTTTTTCATAGATTTATACTAAGGAATAATTATTACTCAGTTATATGAATGATTTTTAAAGGCTGGAATCCCAATGATTTTGTAATATGGTATGAAATGCATTGATAATAGATGAGAAGTTAAAAAGCATTTTAGATCATGTATCTTAAAATGACACAATTTTTGTAAAAATACCATGTAGAAATTTCTTTAAATTTATACTTTCCTAAACATTTGGGAAAAAATAACCTATTCCTTTATTGCATAATTCTCTTATCTGCTCTAGTTACTTTCTGTCTCTTATGACTACTGAACATTTATATAAATATGCATAGATAAACTAATCAATATATAGAGTCTTTAGAACTCAATGGCAGTAATTTAAGTGTTCCTTGACCTTGGAGTGTGTTGGGGTTTTTTTTTGTTTTTTTTTTTTGTTTTTTGTCTTACCTATTATAAAACTTTGAATCAATAACTGTCCAATCATGGGGGAAAAGTCGTCCATTTCTTTCTCTAGCTTTGCTTTATTTATGACAGTTTAGTTGGCCTGTGGCATTTTATTCATCTGGGCTTTAGCTGCTAAGAATTTTGCTTCTAGGTCATTATTTTTTCCCCTGTAAATCAAGAGAGTATAAACTGAAAATAAAACATTAGAAGTGAAGATATAACATTATAAGATAAACAATGTATTTGATGTCAAAATATTTTTTTTGTTTGTTTTACTGGATAGTGAACAGCAGTAGGGAAGCAAACTCAGTTTTATTTTCAGTTTACTAGTAGTAATTCCTGATTGTCCTATCAGTTTGCTCAAGTGTATCTCTGAAAATACAACATAAAAATTTCCAATGCCTTAATTGTATTGATATTATCAGTAAAATTATCATTTTTTTCTAAATCCATAGAAATACGGAAAATAGCAAAGAACACACAAAGCTTCTGATGTCATATAATCTTGAATCTGTATCACAATATCCCCTTAATATTTGAAATAAAAGTATTAATTAAAAATCTTCCTAAGGCAGAATCATATTGATAAAAACTTCCTAAGGCAGAATCCACCTTTGGATTAAAAAAATAAAAGGTATAAAAAATAAAATTTAAAATATTTGTCACTATGTATACCACTAAAATATTTTATTTGATTTATAGCCTGCCAGTGCAATTATAACAAAATAGCTTGTTCAAGGAAAAAAGGATTAAAACTACATATTATAAATCCAATAATCCCTTAAAAATTATACATTTTGTAATGGGCTGTAAAAATATTGACTATTAATAGCTAATTCACTAGGCATACTTTAAAAAATATTTTTCTAGGCAATAGATATTAAACTAGAGAATTGAAGAAAAATGATATATATATGCAATTTGATTTATTAGAAATTATATTAGATGTGATTCTATAGGCAATAATTCTAGGCTTTGATAGAAAATGTTTACTGTTATAACATTAAAAAAAGAACTATACTATATAAAGTGCTAATAATTTGATTAATAATAATGATTTATAACTAAATTGGCATATCACGTTTATTTTTAACACTTTTGCTAAAATATCCTACCAAATATTTAAAACAAATGTAGTGACAAATATTTTAAAGTAAAATAAACCCACAAGATAAAAAACATGTGACAATGCTTGATTACTATATTTATAATTCAAAGATGGCTTATCAAAAACTATGTATGATTGTATATAGAAAGAACTTAACCTGAGTCTATTTAAACCCATATTATTTTATTACTACTCAATTTTATTTTTAAAAAGCAAAAGGAAGTAAACACAAATGAATACATATTAGAGAATGAGAGAAAGAAAGAGAGAGAAAAATTTCATGGTTAAATAAAATAAAAGAGCTGTGGGTCTTAACTTTTAAAATGTTAGAGTTATATATTTTAGATAAAGGATTTTTTTTTTTAAGTTAAGGCTATTAAGGCACTCCATCAAAACAGGATTGCTCACTGTAACTACCTTGCTGCTCTTTTTGAGGGGTTTCAAAGGAATGTACTAATGCCATATCCATTATTGGCTGTAATTGAAGCTTCATGATCTCTGGCAGATGCTTAACCAAAAATTTTAAAAATTATGCATGCTCTTTGAGAAATCCCTACTTTCTTTTCCCATGAACAATTTTCAAACAGTCAGCAGCCAACATAGATTATGTCTTAATGAGATTAAGACAAACTCAAACACTGCTTCACTGTTTCATTTAAATATGCTTTCTGGAAATGCTAGTACAAAATCAATGAAAATTAATTTCATGAATGTTTCTAAACTGCACTTAGTAATAACAATCTAGGAATCAGTTGGCAATGGTCTTAGTCTTGGTTTCCTCATAGGAAAGAAGTGCTCATAATTCTTCTCTTGCATCATCGATGTGATCAACAGATAATAAAGTACAGTTTGAACAAGGGGCACAGGCTTGGCTCATAGTTAACAATCAGCACATGATCTTTTTTCTACATGATCTTTTTTCACTATTATTTTCACCACTAGAGAACAGAAAACAATAGCTATGATCTATTGTCTCCTAAACCACATGGACCATCTGTTATGATCAGGAAAAAAGTTACATTTAAGAAAATTATACATAGAATTAAGTGGCCACTCATTTATTATAAATCATTTTATACAAAATGTGGTTGGAACATTTGATAGTGTGGACAAAGGGTTAACAAAACCTTTTCTATGTTAGACAAGAAAATGAACTTTGTTCCTAGTCCCCTGCAAAGCTAGAATAGGTAAAAATGAAAACAAAATTGCTAGACAACATCACTTATAGCTAAAAATGACCTCCTGGTTTGTGTACTGCATCTGACCTAGAAAAATATATAATAACATAAAAGGTACGAACTATTTATCTCTGACTGCAGTAACTATTTTAACTGGCCATATCTCTTATGAGGACCCTGAAACTACCTGTATTTTCTGGCGTATAAGACGACCGGGCGTATAAGAGACCCCCTAATTTTACAGTTAAAACATAGGTTTAGGCCTATATTCACTGTATAAGCCTAAACCTGTTTTAACTGTAAAATTAGGGGGTCGTCTTATACGCCCGGTCATCTTATACGCCAGAAAATACGGTATGTCTATAGAGATATTTTAGAGAGATTGAAATATACGGGATGATATGTTGGTCAAACTCAAGAATTCTGGCAAGAGAATGTCCAACATTGTCCTGCTGGCAAATGGCGTTTCCTGTCCTAAATTCTTTTAATTAGACTGATGTTAAGTGTAATCTTTGTCTTTTGAGTATTAATATTTAAGAGTCTAAAAAAACTCCACAGTGAACACTGTAGATAGTAATGGCAAAATAATAACCCCAAAATATTCCCCTTAGATTTAACTCAAGTTTTAGTTGTTTAATATGGGGAATTTAAGGCTACATTTAAAAAAAATCCTTGTTTATGTTATCTAACCTGCATTTTTTATCTTTATACATTGCACTTCTATTTCAGAGATGATCTCAAACTCTCAGGTTAAAATGTGTGAATCAGTCTAGCTCTGAGTAGACTTTCTCAAGTGAGATTTAAAAAAGAAAAAAAAGGAAGGAAGATTTCTGTTTGTGTTTCAGAAGTAACTTTGATTTCATTATCCATATATTAAATACTTGAAAAGCAAAATAGCTTATAGATATATTAATTTCATAGAATGATAAGAAAATGTACATGATGAGTTTATTATAACGTTTTTGGCGTATTCATTTTTTTATATACTCATCTCTAAATAAAAACAACAATAGCAACAACAACAACAAAAATAACAAAATCCAGTACACTGTGCTAGGGGTTGCCAAACTTAAAAAGACAAGAAGACACCACTATTAAGGAGGTAAGGGAGTTGCAATGAATATATTCTAAAATCAGCTTGTAAATCAAAAATTATACATAAGGTCTGTAGGAAAAAAATCCAGTCATTGTCAGTATGAGAAGAGTTACATGGCTGGATACTTTCCAGACAGCCCTCGTATAGTCAAATAATGATGACAGTACACTGAAAGCTAAAGATACATATAATTACAACAGTTGTAAAATTCTACTGGAGTAGACTTGAAATCATGTTCTTTAGCACTCATGCCATAAAAATGTCCCCTTTCCACATTGACTAAGCTTGGTTGTAGCTGCTTTGGCTAATAGAACATCAGTGAAGTGGTGTAAGCAGAGACTTACCAGTAGTCCTTTAGCACGGGGGCTTGCCCTGTTAGAACTCTGCTGCCATCATGTGATGAAATCTGGTCTGACAGCCTTCGGAATGAAATTACATAGAGAGGTCTAGGGGAAGCTCTCATTTCTGCGCTTTCTGTCTCTGGAAGTACAGCCAAGCATCTCATAGTTGGCTGAGAACATTGCAGGTCAACAGGGCCAACAGTTATGACAAGGTAGACACAGAAAAGAGGAGAATGATGCAAACCTCCAGGCATCTCTTGAGTCCATCTAGTGCCACTTTACCTGAGTGTTAAAAGATCAGAATTTCCTTATTTCTATGTTCCAGATCTTGTGCACATTCCCCCTCTAATACAGAGGCCTACCAGTAAAGTGATACTGGGTAATATGTTTCCCAGTTTAATCAAGTGATGTTATACATTGTATACCAGAGTCTGCCTCCACAAGTTATCTGTATAGACCTCTCTTAGCCATTTTTACTTTTAATATAAAAGTATGTTTTCACCTAACATGATACAAGTTGTAATACTGAAAACATATTAACCTTCTCTCCAAAAGTAGAGGTGCAAAGCCCCAAGTAGTCCTTAATCCATCTGAAAGTGGTGCGTAGTTCATACTATACTTTTGATATCTCTAATTTATGTACAGATATGTAATATTAACCAGAATTAGAACATCTGTGTAACAAAGGAAAATAAAAATGGGAAAAAAGAGGCAGTCTATGTTTATAAAAAAGAACTGAAAAATTACTCATAACTACTAGTTGTCGATTAGGTTTAATCAGTGGCATATGAAATAGCAGTATATCATATAAATCATACCTTTCACAATTATTGGGACAGCTGGTAAAGGTCTAGAAATGGGACATGGAGGATTAAAAAAAAAAAAAAGGTCCCAACCTCATTCTGAAAAGTCAATCTGCTCAGTTACCGAAGAGGGAACAAGGAGTAGAATTACAAGTATGTACTATGGACTCCCTCTCTGTAGGTCTGCAGAAAGCAAGAGCTGGGTATGAAATCAGAGGGAGTGAGGACAAGCTAGAACTCAGCATCTCTGTGTATGTCTGAGACTACATGTTTAGTGGAAGCCAACTATACTACCCTAGTCCTCCTTCAGAACATATCCCTCTGCTTGTAAGGACTGCTGTTGACTGCCGTCCCTCAGCTGTCAGCCTTCTCTGGGACCTTCCCTAAGTGGAAGAGAGCCACTGATCCAAAAGTCATGCTCTAATTCCGGGGACAGGCTTTATTTAATGAACAGTCTTTTGAAAGTATAAATATCTAGCTCCTTCACTCCAACTCAGAATAATTCTGAAAAACCTAGCTTTCATGTCCCCAAGGGGTTGACTGAGCATTTTGAGAATGTCTTTCTCCCTTTGCCTAATCTTGTGCCATGCTCCATGCTAACCTCCAACCTAGAGTCAGTTTCCTGGGATCTGAGTTGGTACGAGAAGATGGAATAATTAGTACTAAATGAGTTGTTGGAGCTGGGCCACCTCCCCAACTGCTGATAACAGAAATTTATTATTCTGAGTGGTGGAGGACTGAGAGCCCCTAGTGTGCTGTGGAATCTATTAAAACTTTCATGGTATGATGAACTAAAAAAGAAGTGCAACCACTGGGGCAGGGGTATACAACTATAGCCCACTACCAGATGTGTAAGGGAAAAAATCAAGCGAAAGCAAAACACTTTTATTGAAACACAGTTATATTATTTCTATGACTGGTTTCACCCTACAACAGTGGATTGCGGTAGGTGCTACATAAACTATCTTGCCCACAAAGCCTCCACTGTTTAGTATCTAGCTCTTCGCAGAAAAACTTTGCTGAACTCTGCTCTATAATTAGTGATATGTGGCCAGCATTTGAGAAATACAGGGAAATAGTAATTATAAAGATACTAAAATTGGGTAGCTATATTTGGGGTTAATTGAGACTTGAGATAGAGATAATGTAAAGCTAATTAGTTAAAAGCTAGTATGTGTGAAAGCCAGAGACATTTCGGTAGCATATAAAGATACACTAATTCCTTGTGGATGGAGAGCTGATGAAGCTCAGGGCCAGGACCAAAACTAATTACAAAGAGTAGCAGAAGGCCAGAGAATTTTAAATTCTTACTCTAAACAGGACTGCGATAGCAAGATCAGGGTCCTGATAGGAAAATGATGGGACCATCAGCATGTGATCAAGATCTGGATTGATGCACTTAAAAACCCTAAATTACCGTTTCCCTCCAAACCCTCTAAGCCTGCAGAAGAGACTACTGTCCCCACTACAGGGCTTTAAGATGATGCATTCTTCATCATTGAGAAAAACAGTACACCTCCTTACTTCCAAAATCTCCTGCCACAGGCCCTCTGACTACTATATTAATAGAATTAAATTGTATTATCTAGTGGAGAAGTACTTGGCCTACTAAAGAAGGTAAGGGATGAATATTTGTCCCTAAAGAAACTGTAGCACCTGATCAACACACACCAGAAGGAGTCAGGATCGTACATCTAGAATTGTATTCAAGGTACTCATGTATGGAAAATAAAGTTGTGGGAAGAGAAGAGTTTATTGATGTAGCAGCATTTTCTCAGGGTACAAGATCTAATATTAGGGTGAAGACTCTGAGTTAGCACAGACACCACAGGGATGTCCCCTACAAACTTGGAGAAAACAATGCTGTTAAATGAAATAGAAATGTCTGAGAATTGCAATGGAGTGGACACACTACTTAAGTCTAGAAAATCACCAGATGACTCTTTCTATGGAAATGTTGCAAGATCCACCCCCCCCAAAAAGGATGAAAAGAAAAATGAAAGAAAAATTTTGGCAACAATGGTATCATATCATTTGGAATATTGGTGGTGGCTCTTCTTTGTTGCTAATGGCAAACAATACAAGATACCTTTTGGTAACTGCATCACTGAAGAAAGGGGATGATAAAATTTCTAGACAGTGGAGGGAAGGTAGTATTGTTCACTCATTAGCAACAAGGAGGCAATAACAATGAAATATTGACACATGCAACAATTTGGATGAATCTCTAGAGAATTATGAAGCAATAAAGCAAATTCCAGAAGGGTATGTATTATATTACTACAGAACATTCTTAAAGTGGAAAATCATAGAAATAGAGAATAGATTAGAGGTTGTCCAGAACATTGAGATAAAGGTCTGGAAGGTAGGTGTGGCTATAAAAGGGCAACAAGAAGAATCCTTGAGGAGATGGAATTATTCTATAACTTGACTGCATCAATGTCAGTATCCCAGTTGTGATAATACACTATAGTTTTGCAAAATATCATTGGATAAAACTAGGTAAAGGGATCTTTTTGTATTATTTCTTACAACTGTATGTAAATCTATATCTCAACATAAAAATTATTAAAAATTAAAGCAAAATAAATTATATATATGAAAACCAGATTTTACATAAAATCTCCATTTTTGATCTGTTAGAAAATTACAAGATTTGGAAACACTTCACCCTTCATCTCAGAAAAATTTGGATAGATTTAAATTGCAACTGCCCTTTTATGCAAGATACATTTCTGCAGGTTGCTAGGGTAACAGCTATTCCTGATATTTCTTACACTTGACTTTTTCACTTATTTACACAATCCTTTGCCTAAAGACTAATTCTGTTCAACTGCACATGGCAGATTAGACTTTTGACAATGAAGTAGAGAGTTAAATACAGGTTTTCATGTCCCTTGGATTGTGTAATTATGAAAGCTAGCTACCTATCTTAGGACCATTCTATAGCTGTCATTTCATCTAGTTCATTCCACCTAATTAACTAAACTTTCTAGGTTTCCTGAGATGTACAAAGCTCTGGTTCTTTTCTTGTTTGTTGGATCATTGATTTTAGGCAGTGTTTCAAGAATATAGCTATGGGGGATGCTGGGATGGCTCAGTGGGTTGACTGCTCATCTTATAGCCCCGGGGTCCTAGGATCAAATCCTGGCTTTGGCCCATGTGGACCTATATGCTGAACTGGACTGGGGTGTGCTCCCAGTTCGGTTCTCGCTGGAGTGAGCTTCCCATGTGGGAGGCACCCGTTTGGCTCCCACCCCAGGCATGCATCCCATGCAGGAGACCCCATCCTGGTTTCTGCCCTGTGCACCCCCACACCTACCTGTGGAAAGAAACTATCAAAAACTAATGTACAACTATGGAAATTGCTCTGGGCTCTCCACCTTCTCTCTGTCTCTCTGTTTCAAAAACAATAAAGATAAATCTTAAAAAAAAATAGCATCACTATTTAATATATTTTTTGAGCTAATATACAATGAGAGTTATCCAGAGAGTATTCAGCCATGTAACCAGTCTCATTACATTGACAATGGCTGGATTTTTTTTTTCTGGACAGCCCTCATATATCTAACTTTCTGTACTTTTACCACAGGACAATTCATTTATGTCATTTGGGGAGTCACAATCTTTTTTACTTAGACTCTTAAAGTCTAAAAAGCAATGCTTCATTGTCTTCTGGCATTTGATGTTAGAAAGAAGTTTTAATTAATATAATTACAACTTAATATAAATTAAAAGTATATAATTTCATTCTGTTGGAATATTTGGAGACTGTATCTTGATACAAAAATTCACAAATCTAATCATGAGAGTGGGTCTTCTTTCAAAAAAATTTTCCTGAAATTTAGTCTGTTCTTTAAAATTTTTAGTATATTTTTAATTTTAGAACACTATTATACCTTTGAGTGTTCTTTCTAAGTTCTGTAAGAACCCAATTATTATTCAAAATGGATTTTCCATTTTTGTCACACCTTTTTAAATTATAATTTATTAATAGAGCTATAATTTATTGATCATGTCCTGTATTCCAATCATTTTGCTATGTACTCACATAATCAAATTTACTTTCATAAAAGCCAACAAGGTCAATATTTTATGGAGCAGTCAAGAGGGGTTAACCCATGGGATATTGATACAAGTTTAAAGAATACATCTGGTCTTTGTTAAAGCTCAAGAAGGTGCTAAGGATTCTACTTTCCATGAAGACATCTAAAATTCCATTTCAGTAGTTAGTTTTGTTTGGCATAGATTTAGATGCATCTTTTAAATATATATATATATATAATGATTTATTTTTATTGTTTTTGACAGAGATACAGAGACAGAGACAGAGAAGGGGGAGGGCCCAGAACAGTCTCCATAGTTGCACATCATTCGTTTTTTCACATAGTTTCATTCCACAGGTGGGAGTGGGGCTGCACAGGGCAGGAACTGGGCCAGGGTCTCACCCCGGTGAGAACTGAACTGGGGGCACTCCCCAGTTCAGCATATGGGTCTGCATGGGCTGGGGCCAGGATTTGATCCTTGGTCCCCGGGGCTGCAAAGTCAGTGCTTAACCCACTGAGCCATCCCGGCTTTTATATTTATATATATATATATATATATATATATATATATATATATATATATAATTTTTTTTGCAGCCATTTTTCTCATGTTTATTTCACCCCACTGTTTTTAAAGTTACTTAAATTCATATATGTCATGGTGTGTTAAGATATACCAGGGATTTGTTTTAACCATGAATGGTAAGACATACAGATATAGAAATGATTGTCATGAAGGAAGAAGTTTATAGACACAGATCCCTAAAAACTTTAAGTATGCCATGCCATTGCAAGGCTACATGGCGAAGGATCAGTGTTTATCAGGGGTCAAAGGGACACAGGGGTGAGAACTTGGCCCAGAGACTTTATTGGTGTTTTCAAGGAAAGAAATGAATGCTGCAGAGTAAGTATAGTCAGGAGGTTGTTTAAATTGTTTCAGTGGGCTCTGGGTTATAGTGATGGTTCCTAGTTGTCCAGTACTGGACCTGGAGTGATGGAGGGTGGGGAAATATATTGGTTTGGTGTGTGACAGTTTGACATAAGAGTCAGTTCTTGGAGTGAGCCGTGAATGGGTTGGTTTGTGTTATCAAAGGCATGCTCTAGGGAGAATCCTTTGCTATCTTTAGTAATTAGCCCTGGGAAGAGCATTCTCTTTAGATCATAGCGTTAAATACTACAACACTAAGAATACAGAATTTAAGAAAATATAGTCAATATACCCTGCCTCAATAAAGTCTATTTTTCAGTCCTCTTGAGAAAATAAAATTTTAACATAAATTGTTTTTATATATGAAGTAAATACTTCCAAAATATTCTCCTTTGATTCTTCAGCACAATATATCCCTTGCAGCCATTTCATCATTGTCATTTTGTCTTTTATATTAGTTTTGTTTGGTTAGTTAATTCATTACCCAGTGCTTGACATGGAGAGATCAATCTAGGAACAAAGTTTGTCAAGAAAGGTAATGTACTGTTATGCTTCTTCAGTCACATTATTTCAGACCTAAAGATAGATATTATGAATGGCAGTAGATTTTTATCAAAGCTACTAGTTGGTGAGATTACCTTCTGCTCCCTCTGTGTTTCTCTGCTTAGAGGGAAGGAAATAAGAAGGGGAAAAGAAATCTAGGTATTCAGTGTTTGTAATATTCCTTCATGGATGCTTTGTGTAAAAAGTCAAACCTCATAATGCATAACTCAACATATATGTCCATAAGAGAGATTTCTATGTCTTTGAATAAAATTTACTATTTATTCCCATACATAATTTTCTCATCCCAACTTATTATCACTGTTGTTGTACAATGAGAGTGCACAATCTTTTTTTTTTAAGATTTATTTTATTGTTTGAGAGAAGTGGGGAGAGAGAGAGAGAGAGAGAGAGAGATGCAGCGACAATCCAGAGCAGTCTCCACAGTTGTACATCATCAGCCGTGACATAGTTTCATTCCACACATGTGGACGCAGGGCCACATGGGATGGGAAGTGAACTGGGGGCCTCCCACATAGGAGGGAAGAGATTTCACCCCCATCCAGGTACTTACCAGTTGCGCTGCCATTCAGCACATGGGTTTGCCTGGGCCAGAGCTGGGATACAATCCCAGGACCTTGCAGTTGCAAGGCAAGAGCTCAACCTGTTGAGCTATCCCAGCATCCCATAAGAGTACAAAATCTTGTGTGTGGATATAATAAAAGTAGTATCATAATCCAAGAGAGGGATGTCAGAGAGACCACTTTGCTACAAGTTTATCCTAGAAAATCACTTTTATTTAAGCAAGTTGATACTGTGCAATTTACATGATTTCTCCTTGTTTTAAGCTGCAACATATGTAATTACTATATCAAAACTTCAGCAGTTTTGCTGAAGAAATTTTATTTTTTAAATCTTACCTATTTGTCTAAGTTCTTATGTTTTTCAATATCTTCAGTTGAGTAAATATACGTTCCAGCTTGCACAAAATAGTCCTACTTTACATCTGTTGCTGCATCATCCCATCTGGTTTGAAATTCATCCATGAGACAAAGTGTCTCAGTTTAAACAATATATTACATAACCATATCTATGATCAAAACACCCCTCACAGAAAATTTTTAAACATAATTCTTGCATTAGGTAAAAATTTTTACACTTATTATCTTGGGCTGTAATTTAAGCCCTCAAAAATCTGATCTCTGTCCTCATAGAAGTCATTTTGGCAAGAAAAAAATATATAAATACATTTGTACAAGGTACAGTGTCATGCTAATGAAAGATGGTGTATTAACTTGTGTGAAGTTAGTATTCTGGAACTTTAATTCTTAGGGCTTCTGAAAGGTAATGTCAATCATATTGTATTGCTTACAAATTGATAATGAAAGCAAGTTATATATTTAAGGCTAAATAATAAATTCACAAAGTCTAAGAAGTTATAGCTGAGAAAGTATTGCACTGCAGGCACAGGCGGAATGTACCTAGAGAACATACTTCTTAGATTTCTCACACAAAATATATATATATTTTTTTCCTCTAGAAGCTTCTGGTACTTGTTAAATGAGACTTCAAACATTATCTAGTACAAAAGACAACAGAAGTTCCAAACTGTGTAGGAGCAACATTGTAGTAGTCCACTAGAAGTCTCACATTCTCAGTTCTTAATTTTCTTCCCAGAAGGTTTCACCGTAGATCTACTTATGGTTTATTAGATAAACCATAGATACCCATTCATTTCACCTTTACCTACTGAAGATTTTTCAGGCTTACATTATTTAGCTTACATTATGCAACATGTACTCTTTTTTTATTAGCACAAACAAGACATTTGTAAATATATGTATGATCAGTGATTTCATATGATAACTCAACTTACATGTTTATAACAAAATATTTTTATTTTTCATGTTTTTGTTTAAAGGTAGTATTAAGATTCCATTAAAATTGCTATTTTATTATTAATATTATTTTTTATTTATTGAAGTAACATTGGTTAATAAAATTAAATAGGCTTCAAATGTTACAATTTGCAATACATCATCTATATATTGTATTGTGTGTTCACCACCCAAAGTCAAATTCTTTTCCTCACCATGTATTTCATCCCCTTTACCCTCTTCTACCACATCCTCCCACTTTAATGTCTGGTAACTACTAAACTTGCATGTGTCTAATATGTTTTTGTTTGTTTGTTGCTTTCAGTTTTTGTCTCACATATGAGTAAAGTCATATGGTTCTTGACTTCTCGGACTTACTCAAATTAGCATGATAATTGCATTCTATCCATGTCCTGGCGAATGGCAGTGTTTTATTTTTTGTTATGGCCAAGTAATATTCCATCGTGTATATGTGCCACATCTTCCTTTATTTTATTTTTTTTAGTGTTAAATTTAATGGGGTGACATTGGTTGGTAACAATTAGATAGTTTCCAGATATAAAAGTCCACATCACATCACCCATGCATCGCATTATGTGCCCACCTCCCAGAATCAGCTCTCCCTCCACCACCATATATCCGGTGCCCCCTCCCACCTCCCCACAACTCTCTCTCCCCCCCCCAAGTAACCACCAAACTATTGAGTGTGT